>JAOTQR010110368.1:0-26193 GCA_025774065.1 Solanum ossicruentum | reverse complement strand
ACCCCAAGTCTTTAAAAATTGCCCATAAGGGCTCCAAGTTAGATTAAATCCCAATTAAGTCCCCAAACTTTTTAATTTAAACTTAATTGAGGACTTTAGACCCCCAACGAAAATATACACTCCATTTCTAATTAAGCACCACGAATACATAATTTAAATTACGCCATACTCACCTCAACTTTTTCAATTAAACAATTTTCTTAAAATAATAAATTTACGGGGTCTAACAACTATGTTGGGGGCTATGTACCTCAATCACCTCATCGAGGGGTGTCAAGCCCGTACTACCATGTTAAGGGGTATGTACCTCGATCGCCTCGTCGAGGGGTGGTAAGCTCATACTACCATGTTGAGGGGTATGTACCTCGATCGCCTAGTCTGGGGGTGGTAAGACCGTACTACCATGTTGAGGAGTATGTACCTCAATCGCCTTCTAAGGGGATGGTAAGTCTTAGAGTTCAAGCAAAGCTTGTTTAGACTAAAAGGATATGTTCTAATTCATGTAATATGTTCTATATAAACATGATTTACTTTAAGTATCATTCATTTGAGTCATATTGCTATTGTGCTTATCCATTGCTTGCATTTTGATTATGTTGCCTATCTCTTGTTGCATTGCATCCAACATACTTAGTACATTCAAATGTACTAATGCATACTTTATGCTTATATGATATTAACATGTAGGAATTGGGCTCCATTTAATTATCCTCCTCCTCGCGGCTAGTTGGTTCTGTAGAAGATAAGCAAGTTTGGTAAGTCCTCAATTCCGAAGTTGATATCTTTTGATCTTATGATATGTATAGACTCTCTTTCTTTTGTTGTATGCTTTTGACTATGAGTGTGAGCCCGGAAATTTGCCTTGGCCCTCGCTCAATTCTAAGTTTAGAGGTTTTGTTGGATAAGTTATGTAGTGATGCTTTGAGCTTTGACTCCTCTTGTCTCTTGAATGCTTCTATGTTATTAAAAACTCCCTTAGCCCCTTTATCCTCATTTTATGCTCTCTTGTTGTTGTTCACTTGTTTCTGCGACCAAGGATGTGTAATGATATCCTAAGAGGCTTGTTTGGATTTCTTCGGGTTCCCCATTTGTTGTGTCACGTCTAGGTCCTAGGTTCGAGTCGTGGCACCCTAAGGGTCCAAGGTGATGGTGGTGTGGTGCCTAACCCCGATTGAGGTACATACCCCTTAACATGGTAGTACAGGCTCAATACCCCACCCCCACCCCCCGACAAGGCACATGGTAGTACAGGCTCAACACCCCACCCCCCCCGACAAGGCAATCGAGGTAATTACCTATAAACATCGTAGTACGGGCTTACCACCCCCCGATAAGGCGATCGAGGCACATACCCCTCAATATTGTAGTACGAGCTTACCAACCCCCGATGAGGTGATTGACGTACATTCCCTTCAACATAGTAGTATAGGTTTACCACCACCACCCCCGATGAGGCGATCCAGGTACATATCCCTCAACATGGTAGCATGGGCTTACCACCCCCGGATGAGGTGATTGAGGTACATACCCCTCAACATGGTAGTAAGTAGAAGGCATAACTAGTGAATCGGTGATTATGAGAATGATGATAATATAATTTGTGTAGATAATAGTTTTTGAATAGTGCAGGTGATGTTAGTGGAAATGGTACTAAGGATAGTTATGGACATAGTGCAAAGTTGAAGTAAATAATAAAGATCTTGATAGCTCGATATGGAAAATGAATTATAATTGCCTTTGTAGATATGGAGCCTGTCACGACCCTAATTTTCCTTAGTAGAGATGGAGCTTGTCATGACTCAAGCCTAAGGTCTAGGTGTAACATGGCAAATGGGAATTGAATATCTCCAAACAAGCCTCACAGAATAATTAAGCACATCATTGGTAGAAAACATGGAATAAACATAACAATTAAGACTAAGGAGTAGGGAAAGTAGGACGCAATCCATTAAAATAAGGGCATGGGATTGCCATCACATGACTTCAACAAGTAAGTCTAAGGGGAAAGGAGCATGGGACACACTCTATGCAGAAGTATGGACTTAGGACTTCCATCAATTTGTCATGCATTACACATATCAAATCATGGGGTGAGGACTTAGGATAACCTTCATGGATACATAGCGTAGCATGATTCATACATAACATAGTGTCCAGCAATGCCTCTAATTAAAATAGGATGGGGGCCAAGACATATCCCGTGCTCACTCTCAACATAAGCAACATAAAGTAATCATAACATAGCATAGGTAGTAAGAAGATAGATATCGTCCTTGGAATAAATGACTCACCACAAGAAAACTTCCACAATCGAATCTAGCCGTGAAGAATTGGATGGAGAAAGTCTCTAGTCCCTATATAGTTAGATCATATAGGCAAAGGTATATGTTAGTACGTTTGAATGTATTAAGTATGGAACCATGTGATGCATATGAACCTGATAAACCTACTTTTTAATATTAGATAACAAGGGCACATACGTGATATTAGATGACAAGGCATGCACGAGTGCACGCGCACACACATACACATACATATATATATATATATATATATATATGTATATAGAAAAGAATATCATATCAAGATCTCTTGCATCATGATGCATGAATGCCTTAATACATAAGCATAGCGGAGATAAGACCTCAATTGACATATAAGACCATGCGAGTTATTGTATGGAATCCCAATGTTGCATCTGCATCATCAGAGAAAGAATAGCCTACTTGAAAAAATCTAGACTATACCTCATAATATGGGCCATGCTCTTTCTGGAGAGAACTGGTACATACATCATAATAATCATCCACAAAGGGGCATAACATGAATATATGGTGGCGTATAGTTATGAGAATGATAGGCTTTATATAAGGAACCTTAGGGATAGTTCCTTACCTCCAATCCCATTTGGTGCTAAGCCACCATTCCACGAGAATATATATACATATACATGCTTGAAAAAGAATCATAAGTCATTTCAAATCATAATCATGCATACTTGATCTTTAAAAAGCAAATCAATTCATAATCATACATGCTTGGGCTTAAAAGCCAAATCATACCTTATATACTTTCATACATAGGATAACTCATTCATAACTTGTACATAGTGGTGTATACACACCCATGGGGCTTAAATCCATATCATAGACATTATGTGATCACATTTCATGTCATAACCATACTTTTCTTGAAATCATAATCATAGTCATAATTGGGGATCAACCCACATTATAAATCTCATGGAAAATCTTGTTCATGTATGCTTATGTCATGAGGAATAAAATAGCATGGGTACTTGAAATTCATACATAAATCATGTTAATAAGATGAAATCATACTAAATCCATGAAGAATCAACAATTGAAACATACTTGAAACGACACATGCATAAATTTATCATAAAAAGGACATGCATATTTGATTCTCATAAAATCCATGTAAATTGACATAATAAGACTTAAATCATATTAAAATCATCAATTGAAATCAATCTATAACTTAATTTTATCAATTTTAAGCTAAATCATAAAATCCACTTGCAAATTATACTTAGAAATCATGAGATTTAAGAAATAGAATTTGGGCTTCTTCATTGGAAGGTAATCATAAATGAAACAACACATACCTTTCTTGAATTAGAGATATTAGGATGCGATAGACTTAAACTTTAAAGCACACTTGAGGCAGTAGCTGGAATCTTCAAGGATTTGGCTTGAATGATGCTTAGGAGCTTGAATTCTAGAAACTAATTGTTGAAACGAGAGTGAAGTGAATACAATGGACTAAGGAATGATTTAGGGGTCATGGGATAGGCATAAAAGTCTTAAAATACCAAGGGTTTATGCCAAAGTACCCAAAATATTCTTAATGAAATGATGCTTCAAATTGACTAGGCACTTGTACGGTTGCCGTGAAGCCAGTCGTGAAGGGCTCCAAGTTACGAGATGGAGATTTCTCAAGGAAAAATGCCTAAAGACCCCCTTCATGAACCACACCATGATTTGTGGTGGCTTACAAGAGTTGTGGTGGTTCTCGTGGTGGTACTCTTTCGCAAATAAGTGCAGTCCAAGGCCAAGGCCCCTTATACGATAGCTTTCATGGCCAATGGAGAGGTCCAGGAGACGTGAAGTGATCGGTGAGGGTCACTTGTCTTGGAAAGCCACCAAAACACCCTGGCAGCCAAGGACACTGCCCAGGCCATCTCGTGAAGGTGTCCCTGGAAGGGTGCCTTGACCAAAAACTAGAGGAAATCACTTTTTAAGAATAGCTGATGTCGTCCGAGCCCTAAGTCCTTACAGAGCCATTAAAGATGATCATAGATACAATAAGAGAATATGATATGGTCTCTGGAAACTTATAAATATTGAGAAAAGTAGTTATTACATTTATAGGAATGTTTCATCAATACTAGCTCAAGAAGTTGCTTCTATTAATGATTTCGACAAAGGTACTTTTCTCTTTAGGTAGTTGGATTTCCACATTCTTTTTCATTCCAGAAAGAAGAAGACATATTACAATGATTGAATTAAGAATATAAAGGATAGGATATAAAACTAGAAAGAGAGTCTAATTTTCTTTGGTGGTGAAGTTGTCCTGATCAACAATGTCTTTCAAAACATCCCATATATCTACTCTCTGTTATGGCTCCCACTAAATATACTATTTATAGAATCTTTTCAAGGTTCTCCTAGAGTAATGAGGAATAAGGCAGAAGTGGAGACCATTCCTCATGGCTTAAGATGTGCCTCCTAATAGAATAAATGGGGGTTTGAGTTTTAGATCAATTTTTATATGTCCAAGGCATTTTTCGCTAAATTTGGTGGAAATTTATAATCACAAAAACTTTTGAGTCTAATTTTATGTGGAACTATTATTGCAAGGAATAAAATTCCAACTTTGGTGCAATAAAAGATGGATCTCAGTTGATGCTAACAACAAAAGATGTCATTAAACATATTATCGATCTGTTGAAACCTGGAAGTGGTAATGCAAATATCTGGCATGATAGTTGACCAGATTGGGTTCACTAGCTAATATTGTACTTCCCCATTTTCCTATGAATCTATCTATGAATTATGAAACTTCTTTTGATACAAAGCTCCCTCAAGCATGGTTCAACATGTAGCCTTTTGTAATGTCAATGGATGCAAGCGCACAAGAAACTGACAAACTATGATAGTTACTTACCAAAAATAATCAATTTTTAGTTAAGGTTGTTTAGAAGTGGTGAGAAAAATCTTGGTATTTCACCAAGATGTGTGTGAAAGGTCGCATCTCCTTTTTGTATATCCACTATCAAGGTGAAATAAACTTGCTTCATTAATATTTCAAAAGCTTGGCGTCAATTAGTGCAATTTATGGAGGGGCAGTCTTCTCAGACAATCTACAAGGCTATTAGTTGAATGTAATATAGAGGGTTTCTCTAAAGAGCTACTTGGGCTCTCTACATTAGAAATGATATGGGATATTTTGTTTATGATATTATTAGTATGATGTCCAAAACTACTAGTCTTTGTGCAGGAGCTAGAATAATGGACAAGGAAAATGAGTATTGTATGAGAAATCAGTTTCTATTTTATTTCAGAAATAACATTTTGATTATGAAACAGATTTTGAAGTCTGATCGAAAGATTTTATGAAATATATTACACAAGTAACAAAGATTAAAGAGTGGAGAAGGCGGAAAAATATTCACATCGAACACAACTAGTGTTGGCAAAATGAACTCATATTTTGGTATAATTTAGTAGTTTGAATGAGTTTTTTTTTATATGGGTAAAATATGGGTTCAAACTCATATTCAATCCATAGAAATATGGGTATTTATGGGTAAATTATGATTTAATCAGATGCGTTAAGCTTTTAACTTCTTCTCGCTCAAAATTTATTTTGTTTTCTAATTTTTTAATGTTTTATTGACTTATGTATTTTGAAAATATAAATTTAAATAAAATTCTTTTCTTCAAATTTAAGAAAAATAATTTACCTCTAAAAAGTAGGAAAATATTTGTCAATACTCTCCTCCAATTGCAAACTACAATTCTTTTCGTACTCCATCCAATACCATGATCCCTCCACAAGCCCCCAACCCCCCACCTTCCACCCTCAAATAAAATTAACTTTAAAAAAAATTGATTTATAAAAAATTTAAATTTTACTGTAAAAATTATAAATCCGACTGAAAAACTTATTACAGTGAGAAAACCCAACGAATGAGCCACTACAAATTAAGGTTATAAGCATGAAATCAATAGGAGAAAGATTGACAGTTATTATTTTTTAATATCACTCCAACACTTGACCAGTTCGAGTGCGGGATTGGAATCAAAGTCGAAAGTTGTATGTTGGGTCCCGTTAGAAGTTGGGTCTTATGACTAATTTGGAATCAGGATCGAATCCCAATTTAAAAGTCGTATGGTGTCGAATTTAGTTTTATGATATAATGCACTAAATAAAATATTTTTAATACTTTTCATATATCCAAAAATAAAGAAAAATATTTTATCCATCTAAATTTTAAAGTAGAGTATTATTTGTTCATTGAAATATGGGTAAACTAGTGTGTTGTCAATCTATTTCTTACCCATTCTATTTTTACCCATATAAAATATGGGTGGGTTGAATTATGAAAAAATTATGGAAATCCCAGATTGAGAGAAAGAAATTTCAAATATTCCCTACTATTTCCATAAATCTCTAAAATCTCTGTTTTCCGTCTTTACGCTTGATTCACTTGAATCTTTCTGCTCAAAAAGAAGAGAGAGAGCTATTCCCGCAATTTATCCTCTCTCTCTTTCACCGCTGCCATGGACGGAGCCACGATACTTAAGTCAACACTGTGGATGATGGTGGTGAGCCAGTCGAAGTTCAGATCCAACAGAGTAGGCGTTGTACTTGTCTCCAGCGAGCTCTTCCTCTTTCCTCTTCCATTTTGAACTTGAATGTGAAGTTCACAATTCCTTTGGAACTTGAAATTGAACTTGAAGTTCACCCAGATCCGTTTTGAACTTGAACTTGAAGTTCATAGTTCATCTCAGACGATCCTCTTCAAGTTCAAAATCACCAGATCCAAAAATCTCAAAAAAATATTAAAAAAGAAAGCTCAGATATGGTGATTCGCTCAGATATGATGATTCATGGAATATAAAATTGAGTCATATATGTTGCTGATTCATTGAGACTATATGAGTTATTTTATTAGAAAAATATAGTGAGTCATGTGTGTAGTATGTATATTGTATGGTGATTCATTTTAAAATTATGAGTTGTTCACAACTTTTTATGGTGATTCATTAAATATGGTGATTCATTTATATAAAAAATGGAGAGTATGTATCTTGTATGGTGATTCATTTCAAAACTTTGAGTTCTTCATATCTTTTAATGGTGATTCATTTATATATAAAATAGAGTCATATATGTTGTTGATTCACTAGAATTATTTGGATTGAATACAGTGATTCATCGGGACACTTTTTCTAGTTGCTATACATTGATAATTCATTGGATGCATCATTTTAGGATGATACACCAATGAATCATATTAAGGGTTGATTCGTTGAGACAATGGATCATACAGTATGATTCATTGCAATAAAATAGTTTAACACGTAGCTGATTCACGCATTAGATATTAATTACAATGAATCATGACTTATGCATTATTTATGGTGCAGTGTATCCGTAAAAATGGCTAGTGTACCCGCATCTTTGACATTTTATTGGATTTTTGTAATTATGGAAAAGGTGGGGATAAATTGAAATTTCTTTCCCTCAATCTAGGATTTCTATAAGTTATACTTGAATTATTATCCATTTTTAACCCACCTAAATTTGACCCAACCCGTCCATTTGGCACCACTAAACACAACATAAGAGAAAGTGGTAAAGTTTCAGATTTTTTAGCTAACTGTGTACTTTTTAGGAACAAGCCACTATTATCTTCAGGACCTACCAATAGGAGCTAAAAAATTACTCTATCTGTCCTATTTTATCTGACACCATTTCATTTTTTAGCCATCCCAAAAAGAATGTCACCTTACTCTAATAGGAAATAATTTAACCTAAAATTCTCCTTTTACCCTTAATGGAATAATTCTTAGCCACACAAGTATCTCAGAATAATTTTAGATCATAAGTTTCAAAAGCCATCTCCTAAATGGGCGTCCAAATTGGATCGAATCCTTCTCTTTTTTCTTAAATATCATGTCAAGTCAAAGGCTACCAAATAAAATGAGATGAAGGGAATACTAAATATTGACAAGCTAAAGTTTCAGATTGAGGTTTCAGAAAGTAAGCAATACAAGGGAACGTTAATCAGCAAAACCAAAGTATGTTAATACATACATCACTCAGTTTATCCTTATAGCTACAATCAATGATAAGTAGTACAAGGACTAGACATTGTATATAGACATATAACGTACATAATCCATTTCTAAGAGGTGATTACTGATGTATCTATTGTAGTCATCTACTTATAATTTTAAATAAAGTATCCTGCACCTATGAATTATTGCACTCCAGTAGGATCCTTAAACAAATTAAAGTAGTTGTTTATAATATATCCTTAGATCAATTGTAGCTCAACAGGTAGACACTAATAAATGCATCAATCCAAAGAAAGGAACAACTCAATTATTATGTTCAATCTTAGAACATACTATTGTCAATAGTAGATAATCACATAAATTGTTCAAACGCATCTGGATGTAATGCAGAAATATACCCTAGACAATGGAGTAAGTTTGTAACACCTCCCAAGCGATTTAGAATCTCCTTATGCGTATTACTTGAATATCAAAATTTTCATATGGTTTTCGATAAATCCGAGTTCATATTTTTTCAGGAGGCAAAATTGTGTGGTAAAAAGGTCTTCCTCAATTTTTAGATCAACCGTATCAAAAAATAATTTTTTTGTTGATTTTGCCTTAATCAGAAAAGTATACCACCACTCCACATTGCAGAGTGGGTCCAAGATAGCACAAAAGTGGCATAACCTCATTCCTAGGTCAAAACAAGGGAAATTGAACTTCATGAAAAAATGAATTGTTCCAAAGCAAGTTCGCGTCGCGGACATATTTCATCTACGTACAAACTTTTTTGAAAATTTCTAGAATTAAGTGAGGCCAACTAGGACATATCCCAACACCCTTATATGCATTATTAATCCCCAAAGACTCTCTCATTTTTAACCCTAAATCTGTCTCAAACTCTCTCTAATTCCTCTCAACACCTCCCATTACCCCTCTTACAAAAATCTTCCTAGTTCTTAAGGTTTCAAGTTCTTTATTTAAAGGTCAGGTCTCTAATATGTTGTCAAAATACAGCACTTTTGACGCTTAAAACATGGAATTTTATGTTCTTAATGCGATGTTAGTTGGTTTTATGTGTTTTTGTGTTATATTTGCAGAATTACAGGGTTGGACTTTATTTTGGAAAAAAATACAGAAGTTATTGATTTTTGATATAGTACGAGACCCTTTATAGGCCGTAGATCATTTTACAGTTGTGAAGTAGTTTCGTGGACAATTTTAGTGAGGGGCTGAGTTTCTGAAGTTGGTTTTATGAATATGCAGACGGATCGTGGAATAATTTATGAGTAATAGATCATGGTTCGTGCACTGAGGATCGAAGATTGAGACATTCTAAAGATTCATCAGACAAAACCCCTCTTACGAGTCATAACTACTTTACGAGTCGTAGAGAAGTGTCATAAACTTGAAGTCCAAATTTTCAGCAACACTGATGAGACCCTGGATATGGGCCGTGAAATACAATAAAGCCCATAAATCCCTTTTGTGAAGTGTGCCAGCCCAACTATCCTACTTTGTTTAGGACTTGTATTTCACTTATTATAAATAGGTTTTAAGGTAATTTTTCAGGAGTTTTCGCATAGTACTCAGAGAACTCAGTAGTTAGAGAGAATAGTGAGATTACATTTGGAGAGCATTGAGCACACTTGTACTTTAAATTTATCTTTCATCTTGTGATTCTCTTTGAAGTTGGATTTGCTTGTTCTAAATTCAATTATGTAAGTGCTTAATATGTTCTTCCAATTCGTGATTCTTCAATCTACACAAAGCATGAGTAGCTAAATCTACAACTAGGATTGTGGGAACCAGGAAGAACTATCAAGGTAAACTGAATAATTCTTAATTCCTTGAAAGTGTGCATGCAAGTATTAATTAACTCTCTTCATTTTGCATGTTTTCTAGTGGTGGACAACATTAGAATTCTCTTATTGTTACTGACTGGACCAAGGTAGTACTTATGAAAGGAGATTAATTAATTAGATTCGATTGATGTGTTCTCGTCTAATCAACCAAACTAGATCAAGGGGAAATTGTACAGGGACTAATAGGTAGGGGTTAGCAATGCACACTATGGAGATGGGCCAAGTCACATAGTGAAATTCACCTCTCACCTTTGACCAAAGAGCTTGGTGAACTTAACTTACCATCCTGAATACTACACACTAGAAAAGAATTAGGTAATCCGGTGATACTAAGTTAGGGAATCACGGGAAACACATAGTGCCAGCAAAATGAACTCATATTTTGGTAACCCGCCCATATTTTAGTAGTTTGGGTAGTGAATTTTTTACATGTGTAAAATATGGGTTTAAACCCATATTCAACCCATAGAAATATGGGTATATATGGGTAAAATATGGGTAATCTACGATTTAATGAAATGGGTTAAGCTTGTAATTTCTTCTCACTCAAAATTCATTATGTTTTCAAATTTTTTTATGTTTTATTGACTTAAATATTTTGAGAATATATAACTAAACTTATTTTCTTCAAATTTAAGAAAAATAATTTACCTCTAAAAAGTAGGAAAATATTTTTCAAAACTCTCCTCCAATTGAAAATTACAATTCTTTTCATACTCCACCCAATGTCATGATCCCTCCACAAGCCTTCAACCCCCCACCCTTCCACCCCTCAAAAAAATTAATTTTATTATAAAATCTTTTTCCTATATAAAAAAATTAAAATTTATCATAAAAATTAAAAATTCGGTTGAATAACTTGCTATGGTTAGAAAACCCAACAAAATGAGCCACTATAAATTAAGGTTATAACTTATAAGCATGACATCAATAAGAGAAAAAAATGAAAGTTGAATTAAAAAAAGTTCAAATTTTAAAAATATTTTTTTATCCCAATCCAACACTTGACCCCCTCTCAATTCGAGTGTCCGAATTGAATTTTGAGTCGAAAGTTTTATGTCGGGTCTCGTTAGAAGTTGGGTCATATGATTAATTTGGAATCGAGATTGAATCCTGATTTAAAAGTCAAATCTCGCATTGGGTGTCGAATTTAATTTTATGATACAATACAATTAAATAAATTATTTTTAATATTTTTCATCAAAAAATAAAGTAAATTATTTTATCCATATTGGATTTTAAAGTAGAGTATTATTTGCTCAATAAAATATGGATAATGAAGTATTTTACCCAATCCATTTCTTACCTAACCTATGTTTACCCATTTAATATATGAGCGGGTTTGAATAATTACCCATTTTATATTGACCCACTTTCGACCCGCCCAAATTTGACCCGACCCGCCCATTTGCCACCACTAGGAACACAATACCCTAGTTTCTCTCCATATTAATTTCACTCTTGTGTGTGTTAGTTTATTTTTCCATTGATTATTGCAAACCTCCCCCCCTCCCCCACCTTTTGTGGAAGTAAGTTGGTTAACTACTCGAATTCAATAATTGAATTCTCTTAAGTCTAAGTATTACATGTGGATTCGACCCTAACCTTGGTTAGGTTATGTTTCGTGACAACGACCGCTTTATCTTCAAGAAGGATGTGTAACTTGGGCGACATCAAGATTTTGGCATCGTTGCTAGGGAATACGGCTAGACTTAGTTAATTCATAGTGATTTGGGTATTAATCCTTATTTCTCACATTTTACATTTTTGTTGTTTTTGTTTTATTTGTAGGGTGTAGGTGCAGTGTATGCCCAATACACAAAGTCGAGGCAGACCTTAGAATCCATTTGACCCAGAGATCCACAGAACGTTGAGGAGAATGGTCTAAGACAACGCCAATAATGCGGCCAATGCATCTCTGAACAGGAACGCAAATGAGAATGTTGATCATGAGAATCCACCTCCTCTTTAGGACATTGCTCCACAGCCACAGCATTTTAATGCCAATGCTTATCAATGGAGCCAAAACAGGTTGAATCCTATGGCTACGGAAGTCGCTGGAGCTATTGTGTTAGCACTGTTACCAGCAGACAGA
This sequence comes from Solanum ossicruentum, assembly GCA_025774065.1. Classification (NCBI taxonomy): domain Eukaryota; kingdom Viridiplantae; phylum Streptophyta; class Magnoliopsida; order Solanales; family Solanaceae; genus Solanum; species Solanum ossicruentum. The sequence goes on along the minus strand of JAOTQR010110368.1, from coordinate 13,918 downwards.
AAGTTCATAGTCTCGAGTGGGTTGCTTCAGATGCTTCAGAACCATAGCCTATTTATGTGCTTACCATCGGAGGATCCTCATAGCCACCTACACAATGTTGCATTCGTCAAAAAAACATGATGGGAACACAAAATCTATCTGTGAATACTGTGGTACTTCATGACTTCTCATTGTTTCTTACTGGTAATGCAACATTATGGCTATCTGAGCTCCTGCAGAGTTCGATCACCAATTGGGCAGATTTGCAGAAGGCTTTTCTAGAGAGGTACTTCCCTAGATCAAAGAAGCTCAAATTGAAGGACTAAATCAACAATTTTGAGCAACTTCATGATGATTCGATCAATACTACTAGGAGTAGTGCACCAAATGCTTGAGAAGTATCCCAGACCACAAGATATTTGATGTTGCCTTGGTGGATATCTTCTACCATTCTCTTGATGAGAATAGTCAGGCTTGTGCTGCCAGTATCATGGGGGGCATGTTCTTAGATCAGCCATTTACGAGGATTATAGAATGGATGGAAAGAGTGGTAATGACTAATACTGCATAGGGGTAGAGAGCCTCTAACCAAAGTTCATTCGCTGTCAGTGTTGGTTCGAAGCCAACAAAGATCAATGAAGAAACTATGTAATAGCTTGCCTGAATTCGCATAGGTATGGAGGTAATGATGAAGCAGAACCAAGAGTGAGTCAATGTAGTGGTTTATTAACCTTCACGTGCACCCATGTATGATGAGCCTAATTATAGTGAGGACACATGTTCAATTACTGATCAGATGGGGGATTTTTGGACCAACGCCCAAGGGTCTAATCAAGACTATTGGTGCCAAAGTCAAGAAAATCAAGGTCGCAACTTCAACAAAGATGGAGCTTACAAGGACAACTACAGAGGATATTACGATAGGAACAAGGGTCCAGAGAGAGATGTAAATTGGGGTTATAGAGATGGCTTCAGAAACAGTCCCTATATGCCACCACATAACTGCGATGTAAGTCAAGTAGCCTAAGAATTGAGTAGATGTTTGATCCCCTATTAAAGAAAGCTGAGACATAAGATGAGACTTTGAGGGGCATGAAATTTGAGATTTCCAGCATTAATCAAAAAATTGAGTCTCATTATGTGGCTATCAAACAGCTTGAACAATAGTTTGGTCAAGTGTTGACTTAACTAAATTAGCATCATAGGATACACTATCTAGTAACATAGTTCAGAATCCTAAGAATAAAGGGAAGTATATGGAGGTTACTACTCGGGGTGGCAAGAGCACCATTGATCCTTCTATGCCAGTCGATGAGAATGATGTTCAAGAGGAGATAGTTGCAGCCAAGGAAGTAGATGTAGGAGATTATTGTGAAAGATGGTATGAGTGCGGCAGCTAATGCACCACAAAGTTGAAGCCTATTCCTAGGCCTCCTCCTTCCTTCTCTCAAAGAATCAAAAAGAATGAGGAGGAAGGCAAGTTCAAGCACTTTCCCTCCATACTCAAAAAAATCTCCATCAATATCCTTCTCATTAAGATATTGGAGAAAATGCCAGGGTATGTGAAGTATATGAAGGAATAGGTTACATATAAGTGAACTATGAGTCAAAAGCTCTCCTAAGAGCTTCAACATTGCAGTGTTATTACTACAAGGTCCTTGGTTCAGAAGCGAGAAGATTCTGGTGTTTTCACCATATCCTACACCATTGGAGATATAGAGTTTGCAAGGCACTATGTAGCCTAGGTGCTAGTATTAATCTGATGCCCCTTACGGTCTACAAGAAGTTAGGAATGGGAGCTCCTAGTCCAACGATCATGCTATTATGATGGCGGATCACACGGTGAAGAAACTTGTAGGGGATAGTATATGATGTGTTGATCAAAGTTGAAAAGTTCATATTCCTCGGAAGCTTTGTTCCTTGCCACTGGGAGAGCACTAGTGGATATGGAAGCCAATCATCTCAGGTTCATATTGAACAACGAAGAGGTTGTCTTCAATATTTGCCAGTCCATAAAATGGCCAGATGATTTGAAGAATGAAGTTTGGGCAATTGGTGAAGTCTGAGTAATCAATTGTCCAAGTCGTGTCACGATAATAAATCAGGTGCTACTTGGGAGGCAACCTAAGGTCTTTGATACTATTTTTAGCTTTTGAACTCATATGTAGTTTACTTTCTTGTATTTTGATAGTAATTTTGGACACCGGGCTGGTTACATATAGGGTAACAGTGTGTTCTATGAAGAATATGCAAGTACCAGGGTAAGTCAACTAATTTTGGCTAAGAAGAGCATCTGGAAGATTCTCTACTACTGGTTCTATGGGCTATAAAATACTTTATGACCCACACCATGTCGTAGAGATTTCTAGTGAGAAAAAAGTTGTGCACTCCAATCCACGAGCCAATTTTATGAGCCATAGATAAATCAACAAGTCGTGAATGGGGCTCATACACCCCAGGTAAGTTTTCTAAAATTTTTCTAAGTTTAAGGTTTCTATGACCAACTCTGTGACTCGTAGATTGGTCTATGAAACCCAGTCTTGAAAATCTAGGATTTGGATGTTCTACGAAACCACAGCTCACGAGTCATAAAATACTCTACGCCCTATTATCAGGGTGTCGTAGAGTCCAAGCCCATTAGATTTTAGTTGACCCAGTCAAGGTATAAATAATGGAGTCAAATTATTATGACCCTATTTTAGACCTAATGTACAAATCTACCCGGCCAACCCCACCCCAAAGAAATTCTTACCACCGACGGCGAATGTACTCTCATTTTTCAGCAAGGTTTCCGATGACCTAGGTTTTAGTGCCTTTTCACCTTCTTCATCTTCTACCAGTTAATCACACAAATTGGTATGTATTTGGTTGGTTTAAAAACCTTTAATTTGTTTATGTTTATATGATTGAGTTGAGAATTATGTTGCAAATGGAAGTCAAGACACAAAACCCATGCGTGAAATTTGAATTTTGGTTGCCCATGTTTGAATATTAGTCTAAGTCCAAAATTAGGTATCATTGCTTTGATAGTATGATTTGAATAATATGTTTGGGGCCGATTGAATCACTTATCATGTGTGATGAATTGATGTTGTGTGTGAATTGGTGGGTGATAACATAGGTGCATAATTTTGAATGAGAAATTGTTCATACGTGGTCGGGATAGTTGGGGAAATATGACAAATTATTTTTGATGGGGTATATACATTGAATAGCATGTTGGGGTATTGGTTTTGGTGTGAAAATCATGTAGGTGTGTGCGTTTTTAACTTTGATGTTGTTAGAATAAAGTTGAAAAAGTAATATGGGGTTAATTGTGATGGACTTAAAAACTCAGGTAATTGAGTTTTCTTGTCTACGAGTGGCTTTTATGGCCCATGGATCATTCCACGAGTCATAATTACCCCTTATACAAGATCCTAGAAACTTAATGTTTCTTAGTACCCACCAGAAAAGACCTTCTACGAGTTGTAGAATACTTTACAACTAGTAGAAAGGTATCGTAGATCCCTGCCTAGAATAAGTTCATACACTGAAACTTTCTATGACTCAGTCTATTACTCATAACCATTTGACAAGTCATAATTGGTCTTGTAGACTTTTCCAGTGACAAAATTGTTGGAACCACTATTTTGTGAGAGCTTTTTGCGGTTCATAGTACCAACTACGACCCGTAAAGATTCTTTAGTAGACCCTTCTACAACTTCGTCTGAATTATTTTTGTATTTTTTTCTTGATTTGTGGGGCTAACCAAGGTGCATCAATGCTCATGTTTCAAATACTATGGCCCCAAAAGCTAGACAATACGAGATTAGGGCCCTAAAGAGGAGGCTCAGGCATGAGTATTCGGGGGATAAGCAAACCCCAGCACTGCGTGGATCGAGGAGCATAATGTCAACCCGGACCCAAAGGCTGCTAGACCTCAGACTAGAGCAGCCGTCGGAGCTAGACAGACTCAAGCTCTTGTCGTTTGCACTCCCCAGTCTAATGAGGGAGGTAATGAAAGGAGCGATTCTATTCAGATGACTCCATCTATAGAGGAGTCCAGCTCTACATCAAGGTCCAAATATGCATCAGAGAGAGAGTCTTTTGTAGTGCCTCGATCATCACTATCTCCACCTGATGCCCTTACTAGTCGATAGTTCATCAAGGGCATGTAGGATATCTATGTGGAGGGCCAATAGGAGAAAGAGCGGGGAAAGCTATCCCATTCTATTTATAAGGAGCCCAGAGTCATTCCAGACAGGCTCGACTGTGTCCCCGGTCTCCAGGACACGATGATCAGATATGTGCTTCAATGGCTTACTCACTTACTTGGATGATACTCGCCAACTATAGTGAGGGAGTTCTATACTTCATATGCGGCTACTGTTCACAACACTCTTCTCAAGGAAAAGAAGCCCCTCGCTCAACCCAAATTGACCGACAGGAGAGTGAGGGGCCAATAAGTGGATATATTAGAGACTTCCATCTGCCGAATGCTTTTTGGACCATAGTTCCTTGCCCCAAGATCCACACCTGAGTTTGACTATAGAGTGGGGAAGATAAGGGACCTACTGGTGATAAGAGATGCAGTGCATAGAGCCAGCTTGATGAGATAGGTGGCTGGAGCTGAGCAGGGTTCGAAAGCTGTCTGGGTCATCACATACTCAGAGCCTATTATCAAGGCTTCGCATAGTTTGCCTGCCAAGGTTTGGTGGGTGGTTCAATCACGCATCTGACCTACTCTTGCTGATAATATTTTGACAACGGAGCATGCAGTACTGGTTGCGAGCATCTTGGTTGGTTATAATATTGATTGGGCCCATCTCATAATCGAGCAGATTCACGAGGATGCCATGAAGAAGTCTACCTCCATCCATTTCTCATGCTTGATATAGAGGCTCTGTCTAGAGTTGAGGCTAAAAAGTTTGCACCAGCCGAACTAGCTGATTGAGGCCCACCATAACTTGGATCCCAGCTTGATTAAGGCTGAAGAGAACCTGGTGACACTCCGACAAGAACAACACTAACCTGCTCCTATGCCAAATATGTTTACCCAGTGCCACCACCTGATGATTCAACGACACCACCACTGATGCTACTAATGAGGATATGTCCTCATAGCCTAAGGCAGATGAGGAAAAGGGGCCCTACTACTTCTAATCCTATACCACAGGCTACATCATCATAAGCTCTCCCATGTGCATGGTTAACGTGTCCGCCATATCTATATAGGCCATGGCGCAGAGTTTATCTCATGATGAATCACAGCTGACTCAGCTTGTTCAGCAGATCTGGCCATGAGTCTGCTAGGCTATTTCATACTTGGAGGGTTGCATGCAGGTACTTGTGGTTGCTATGTTTCAGGACTATCTATCCACCATAGATACTAGTGTTGATGCCTTCGAGGTGACGGTATAACAAAGTCTGAGCACGGCTTGACCATCAGACTTGACGGCCATTTAGACGGAGATCCAGCAACTTCGAGCCGATATAATAGCAACACTGTCAGCACCAGTGACAGTTCCAGAAACCACACCCAAGGTGCCGGTGGTAGATCTTTTTGCTCCTAATGAGCATATCTAACCTTCTTAGCGGAAGAGGCCCTGCCTGGATGATGATCCTCATGTCGCACGATTTCATATAGGCTTGATTGAGGAGGAAGAGCTCGAGCTTATATTGAGTGAGTCGAGGTGAGAAGCAGAGATGCGATGAGCTTATAAGGTAGAACAGGTGAGGGGTGCTAGCCCTCAGATTGCTACTGGTGAGGAGACTCCACCATAAGAGGAGGGTGGTCAGACTCAGCCACAAACTGATGCTTAGGCGCCCAGGTATGATTTTTGACCCCATTATGTTTTGTTTTGCTTTGATTTTGTGCATTAAGGATAATGCACATCTTTTTCGATGGGGTGTGGGTAGTATCGGCCTCATTGAACTCTGAGTATATTTGCTCCATAACTACCCCAATATTTTTTCCTGGGCTTTTCTTGCCTATGTTCTTTTTCCCCATAGATATTTACTTTCCCTTGAACCGGCATGTTTAGGATGTTTAGGTAGTATTTGTAGCATATAGTACTAATATATATAGCATATAGCATGCTTTTCTGTATTATTTGAAAAATGATACCAACAAAAAATTTTGATTTGATTAGTAGTCTAAATAGCAACCATGCATGTTTAGGTGTGTTGACAATGTTTGTTGTGATAAATGAAGATTATTTGAGATGAAAAGAATGATCTGACAGTCTTTTGTTGATAATGTAGTCCATTCCATGTGAGTGTGAGCTTAATTTGCTAGATTCATGTATTTTGTGCTAATTCAGAACTTTCCCTATTACTCTAAGTCAGACTATTTAGTTGGAGTGGGAAAGGATCTTAGGCCACAGTTCATAAAAGCCCACTTAGCTTAAATGACCAACCAAAATTGCAATATATCCCCTGTTCCTAATGTTTGAGTCTTACATGTATCTATTCTTTGGAAACACCTGATTAACCTATCCTTTCTAGCTATAAAATCCTGAAATTGGTCCCAGTCCTTCCTTGAACATTGTTTACCTTGACTGAGGCAAAATTCCTAATTTGAGGGTGGCTACCAAAAGTGGCCCTAGTTCTAATGATGGATATTGTGCACCTCAACACAGGTCAAAAGCCTAATTTGAGGGTGGCTGGTGTAAGGGTGAAAAACAAAAATAAGGGGGAAGTTAGTGATACAGAGAAGAAGGAAAAATCATCTACTGGGTGCAAGAAAAATAAATGATGCCTTAGTCGTGAGTTAAAAAGAAAAATAAAGTGCAAAAGTAAGGCAAAAAGCTGAAAAATAAAAAGAAAACACCTAGAAAAGCTTGAATTAGGAAAGGGAGAATGAGATGAAAAGTAACAGAGTTGGTAGGGCAAAAGTGTATAAAAACGCAGTGTTAAAGACGGCCTTTAGTAACTAGGTTCACAAAATACCATACCAAAGCCCTTGAGCCTATGTTACAAGACTAGAAAGTCCTAAAGTAATCCTAGTCCAAGTAGTTGAAGGTCTTAGTCATGAGTATAGGGGCAAGCCTATGGTATTAACATGATGCATGAGTATCTTTTGTGAAAGTAAGTGATTTTGCATAGCACTAAGGTTATACATGATAATATTATTGAGTGTCAAATATGTGACTTCTTTCTGTGAGGGCACTTGCATTGCATTGTTAGCATTAGACTTATTCAATGATTATGGATTGTTGATAGTACCTCACTTGTCATAGTTGTGTTATCACATGCACTAGTCTGAATTGATTTGCTAAATAGCTATCTGATTCTATTTTTAAAAGGTGATGTGGTTATCTAAGTTTGAAATTAATGTGATGTATGCTATTGGGTTGAGGTCTGTGTGTTACTATAGTATCTATATAGATTGAGTATGTCGCTTGAGGACAAGCAATAACTTTAAGTTGAGAGTGTTGATATGTTGTCAAAATACAACAGTTTTGATGCTTAAAACTTAAAATTTTGTATGTTCTCCATGCAAGGTTAGTTGGTTTTATGTGTTTTTGTGTTATATTTGCAGGATTACAAGGTTGGCCTTGATTTTGGGAAGAAATACAGAAGTTGTTGATTTTTGATGCAATACGAGACCATTTAAGGGTCGTAGATCATTTTACGAGTCATGAAGTGATTTCGTTGACAATTCTAGTGAGGGGCTTATTTTATGAAGTTGGTTCTATGAACATATAGATAGGTCGTGGAATGATTTACGAGTTGTAGACCATGGTTCCTTCCCTGAGGATCAGAGATTGAGACTTTCTAAAGATTCATCAGACAAAACCCCTTTTACGAGTCATAAACTACTTTACAAGTCATAGAGAAGTGTCGTAAACTTGAAGTCCAAATTTTCAGCAACACTGTATGAGACCCCATTTATGGGTCAGGGAATGCAATACGGCCCGCAAACCCCTTTTGTGAGGCATGCCAACCCAACTATCCTATTTTGTTTAGGAATTTTATTTCACTTATTATAAAGAGGTTTTAGGTTCTTTTTAGGAATTTTCACATAGTACTCAGAGAACTCAACAGTTAGAGAGAAAATAATGAGATTACATTGGAGAGCATTGAGAACACTTTGACTTTAATTTCATCTTTCATTTTGTGATTCTCTTTGAAGTTCGATTTGCTTATTCTTAATTCAATTATGTAAGTGCTTAATTATGTTCTTCCAATTCATGATTCTTGAATCTACACAAATCATGAGTAGCTAAATTCACAACTAGGGTTGTCGGAATCATGAAGAACTAACATGGTAAAACTGGATAATTCATAATTCCTTGAAAGTGTGCATGCATCTATTAATTAACTCTCTTCATTTTGCATGTTTTCTAGTGGTGGCCAACATTAGAATTTGCCTAGTGTTACTCACTAGACCAAGGTAATAATGAATAGGAAAAGAGACTAATTAACAGGATTCGATTGATGTGTTCTCGTCTAATCATTCAAACTGGGCCAAGAGAAAGTTATGCTGGGACTAATAGCTAAGGTTTAGTAATGCACACTATGGAGATGGGCCACGTCACATAGTGAAATTCACCTCTCGCCTTGGACTAAAGGGCTTGGTAAACTTAACTTACCATCCTGCATGTTATACACTAGAAAAGAATTAGGTTATCCGGTGATACTAAGTTAGGGAATTATAGGGAACACAACACCCTAGTTTCTCTCCATATTATTTTCGCTCTTGTGTGCGTTATTTTATTTTTCCATTGATTACTGCAAACCCCCCCCCCTTGGGGAAGTAAGTTGGTTAACTACTCGAATTGCAATTATTGAATTCTCTTGAGTCTACATATTCTCTGTAGGTTTGACCCTAACCTTGGTTAGGTTCTATTTCTTGACAACAATCACTTTATCCTAAAAAAGAAGGTGTAACTTGGGCGACATCATTCTCTAATGATTCCTCGAGATTCTTCAAAATTTCCTCATCAAATTTCAAGGCCTTAAGGTATGTGGGTCCTTCATCTATGGGTTCTTCCACCCATGGAGTCCCAAAACTATTTTCACTCAATTCTTTGAATTTCAATGTTGATAATTCTTATGGGTATTATCTAATACTCCTATTAAGCATAATTTATGTTGAGAATCTTCATCTATTGAATGAAATTGCATGAATTGATTTTAAGGGTTTATTATTATGAGCTATTTTATTATATTCAAAGTTATGAATGTTATGATACCATGAGATGCAATGAAGTTGATGATTTTATGAGACGAATTTCATGTTTCCATACCTATGCTTAAATGATGATATGAATGGTTGTGGTGAGTTGTTTGAGAATGATTTAAAAGGTTTCACTCCATTATTGCATAGTCCTTTTGAGTTTCATAATTTGTAGCTTACATGCATTAACCCACCCAATTTTCATGTTAAGTTCTCTAACGAAGTACGATTTTCAAATGATGAGGATTCAACTACATGTTATGAAAGCTCATGAAAGTTATGAAGTATTTATGAATCCCTCCTATGAATAGTTCAAGATGGTGAGACAATTCTCACCGAAGGATAGATCCCCTTGTGATGAGGACAATTCTCACTTGGTGGATCTTATGTTTTAATGAGTTGTTCCTCATATGAGGTTGCTATATTAACAAGTTTATGAATAAATATGATTATGCATATGTTTTCAAATGTATTCCGTGGGAATGACTTAGCACTGAATGGGGTATGGTGGTGGGATTCTGTAAGAGAATCTTAGTAGCAACCTCATGTCTCATTAACTATGTACCACCATAGAAGCCCTTGTGGTCTAGGTTACTGGATCCACTAAGGCCATTTCTACTCACCAAAGATGCATATGCACGTGATTGGAGTTCTACTTGGCAAGTAGTCTCCCTAGGATAATGTAGGGGAATAAATTAGATTCCATGTATTAGTTTGCATGATTTAATATGTAAATTACGATCTCCTCCCACATATATATGATATCATGAATTTATGTTTTACCCTCCTTGCACGTTTTCGTCAAAGCATTAGTCATGCATGTCATATTGAGCTTATTCCTATTGATTATGATTATGCATCTTGTCTATGTGAATTATGATCTATTGTTGCATTGCATCTTACATACTAGTACATTCAAAGTACTAACTCATACTTTTTACCTACATGATCTAACCATGTAGGGACCATGCACTTTCTCATCTACCTTCTCATGTCTAGTTCGGTTCGTAAAGATATTTATAGTAATGAGTCCTCTAGTTCGAGGGAAATATCCATTTTCGATCTAGATTGCTATGTTGATACATTATTACTTTACTTCTTATTTTGAGGGTGAGGTCAGGACATTTCTTAGCCCCTGTCCTGCTCATGTCTATAGGTGTTGTTAGATACTTATGCTATGTACGCACTATATGATGTCTAAGCTTCTATAGAGACTTATCTCTTATTCCATATCCATTGCATGCTGATGCTTATGATGTTGATTATGGAATGGTGTATCTCCCTAAGTATTTGTTTCCCCATAGAGTGTGTCCTATATTTCCTTTCCTTAGTATTGTTTGATGAGATTGAATGATGGAAAGTCCCTTACCTATTTCCCCGTAGCTTGCGTCCTAAGTCCCAAATCCCCTTAGTTTGACTAATTGATAGTTGTATTATTTTCTAAAAGCAAGAATGTGCATAAGATATGCTATGAGACTTGTTTGTTTACTTTGGATTCCTATTCGCCATGTCGCACTTAGGCCCTACGCTCCGGTCGTGATAATTTTGGTATTAGAGCACAAGGTTTATAAATGGTCCTAAAAAATCTGACACACCATGTCGAGTAGAGTTTAGTGAGGCTGTGAAGCACACCACAACTATGAATAGGAGGCTATGAGGCATTTTAGGAAATGACTCACTTCTTTATTATTCATGCCATGCCATTAGAAGTAACTAAGGTTATTCCTCTAACTAAAGACACCCTCTTTTCATTTCTAGATTCAGCCGCCAAGGAGAGCCCCTTTGCCAAGGGAAGTAGCCAAAGACTAAGCCCATCCCATGCAACAGGAGGAGGGTGTCATTTATGCTGCGTTTAGAACCACGTTCACCTTGTTGGCCCAAGTCTTGGCCAACAAAGAAAATAGGGAGGTTTCAATTCCTCCGCAAACATCTACACTGGCAACAAAAGCTTGGGATATTATGAGAATGAACGCACTAGAGTATCATGGATAAAAAGTTGATGAGGACCCAATCGAGTTTCTTAATGAGGCTTATAGAATTGTAGCCATCATGGGTATATCATCGAAAGAGTAGGCCGATCTTGTGGCCTACTTGTTGAAAGGCGTGGAAAAGGATTGGTACGACCAATGGGTTGAGGAAAAAGGTATAGAAGAGGACCGACTTGGATGGGAAGAGTTCAAAATGGCATTTTTGGACAGATTCTTTTCATTAGAATTGAGGGAAGCCAAAGTATAAGAGTGCATAAACCTCAACCAAGGGCACATGAGAATGAGATTCTTTCAAATTCACCAAACTCTCCAAGTATGCCCTATTTATAAGGGCTCGGATGAGCAAGTTCATAACTGGTGTGTCGGACATGGTGTCCAAAGAATGAAAAATGGCTATGATCATCAAAGAAAATGCTCCTCCTAAGTTCAACAAAGATAAGGGGCCCAACCAAAAACCCCAAAGAGGTTTGGGTGCACAAGTTTTTCCAAATTGTGCAAAGTGTGAAAGGCCCCACAAGGGTGAATTTTTAGATGACTCAAATGCTTGCTTCAATTGTGGCAAGCTTATCCACCATGCAAAGAAATGTAGAAGTGGAAATTCATGGCCCCAAGGCCAAGATGGACAAGCACAAGGAGCCCCAAAAGTAAATAGGTTCTATGTTATTCATGGCACCAAGAAGTGGAGGAAGCCCTAGATGTGGTTACCGATCATATAAAGTTCAATACGATCACATGGAATCACTTTATGAAAAATTGACATAGGGCAACTTCTATAGACTTTCTTGGTTAACTGAATCACCGATGGAGGTATACACCAAAAAAGTTTCTAACAAAATTTTGGGAGTCACATCAAATTTTATAGAAAGCTATGGAGTAATAAAAGATAAATAGGCACTTGGATCAATCAGAGCATAAATATCAAAGTCAATGGCCTACAACATACCTATGACCACATTAGGAGACTCCTTAATATCTTGCCTAGCTTGGAGTGTATAGAAATAGTTGTGGTTTTGAGCACTATCAAGTTTAGCTTGCCCACCTTGAATAGCAACTTGGCCTTGAGGCCTACTTCCACCAATACCACCACTACCGCTACAATCCTTAGCATGATGCCTGGGGTTTCCACACTTGAAGTATACATCAGACCCAACTAGACACTCACATTTGTGGGTTTTCCATACTTTTTACAAGTGAGAGTAACTTGAGAACCCAACTTCTTTCTTGAACCTTAGGGTTTGATCCTTTTCCCTTTATAAACCATCGAGTAGAATAGGATTTGCATTGATTAGAATACCTTTGTCTACGTTGGACTCTCCCATTACCATCATTGTTTGACCTTTGATAAGAGAAACCACAACTATTAACATGAGCCCTCTTGGACTCCCTAGCCTTCTTCCACATCTTCTCATTCTCAATTTGCTTCGCATACATCATAAGCCTTGAAATGTCCACCTCTTTGATGAACATGGTCATCTTACACTCTTGGAACACCAAATAGGAGACACCTATTACAAACTTGCTCATCCTTGCCCTTGGATCTGAAACCCTAAAGGGAGCATACTTAGACAATTTAGTAGACTTGAGGGCATATTCCCTCACACTTATACTCCCTTGATGAAAATTTATAAACTCTTGGATCTTAGCTCCCTCAGTTCCAAGGAAAAGAAACGATCAAGAAATGCACTTTTGAACTCCTCCCAAGCGATAGGACCCTAGTCTTCCACCCTCTCATTTTTTCATTAATCATTCCACACCCTAGCAAAACCCTTAAGTAAGTAGGCCACTAATTCGACCTTCGCATCTGCGGACACTCCCATGATATCCACAATTCTATACACCTCATCAACAAACTCTTTTTGATCTTCATCCACCTTGAAACCATGGAATTCAGGTTGGTTTATTCAAACAAAGTCCTAGAGTATAGCTGTCGGGACTTTTGCATTTTCAGAAACTCCACCTTGGTTGGTTTGAATTGTAACCACTTAGAATAGCATTTGAAAGGTGGTACAGAACTCTGCATTAGTGATTAGCTTGACGATAGGATCATGGGGAGCCTGAGGAATCAGAAGAGCTCGTTCCTCTTCAACATTGTTTTCTTATTGCTAGGGTGCTCTTCGAGGAGGCATATTTTGAAAATCACAAGCACAACTGTTAGAGAGAGAAATCTTAAGATATATTACATAGCCCAACATAGATTATGAAAGAAATAAAGGTTCCTACGACATCTCATGGTCTCCTACTCATAGATGTGGCGCTCTTCACACTGATGAATAAGACTTTACTTGATGTGAAATGTTGGACTCCCTAGGACACTTCAAAACTTTATACTCTAATACCAAAGTTGTCACCACCCAAGCTAGGTCATAGGCGTAACACAATGGTTTAGAATCACGAAGGACCCCAACCAACTCATTTTACCATATTATCAAGCTTTCATAAGGTAATAAAAGTATCAACCACATGTTATATGAGAAGAGGGGTATGGGCATCATATCAACATCACAAAATAAAGAATCATTTAGTCCAAAAGAGAAATAGATCATAGACTTCTTAACACGTCGACCAAATATTCCCTTCAATATAGCATGGGCCGGGGCTATGGGCATGTTCCTAGATTACCCTCAAAAGTAATGAAAACTAAATAATCAAAAATAGGTAAAGTATTGTTGGTGTCACGCCCCAAATTCTGGTTAGGGCGGACTGGCACCCGTTGTCGATAAGGCTCGGGAGAACCAACTTATATCTAAGTGTTTTTGCATAAGTGACATCTATGTTTGGCATGCTT
>JAOTQR010110350.1:0-66701 GCA_025774065.1 Solanum ossicruentum | reverse complement strand
ATCTCCTTAGAAGCATGCCAAACATAGATGTCACTTATAATATGTATGCAATACGCTTAGATATAAGTTGGTTCTCCCGAGCCTTATCGGCAACGGGTGCCAGTCCCCCTATTCAGACTTTAGGGCGTGACACCACCCATGGCACAAGAAGGAGCTTCTCAATCCAAATCTCCACTATTCAAAGGACACTATTATGGATTGTGTAAGACTAGAATAATGAATCACATTGAAGGAGAATATCCTAATCAGTTGAATGTTGTGCTAAATAGATCAACGATCCCAATGAAAGATGCATCAACCTCTGAAGGTCCAAGATTGCCTATGGAACATAATGAGTGGAATGATGCTGACAAGCTAGTCATCTAGAACAATGCCAAGGCAAAAAAGATCCTAATGTGTGGCATTGGCCCTGATGAATACAATAGGATTTCTTCGTGTCAAGATGCTAAACAAATTTGGGACAAACCGCAAATGGCTCATAAGGAACAATTCAGGTGAAAAAGGCAAAGAGTGACAATCTTAACGGAAAGTATAAGCTGTTCAAAATGCATGAAGGGGAAACCATACATGCAATGGAAACTAGGTTCTCTGATATTATGAATGGGATCTACTCTTTGGGGGAGGTCATTCCAACAGGCAAAGCTATCCAGAAGATGCTAAGTATGTTACCTGAATCCTAGGAAAGTAAGGTAGAAGCTATCATTGCAGCCAAGGATCTGGACATCATGACTATGGATCAGCTAATGGGAACTCTGGTGGCAGATGAACTAAGAAGAATCAAGAGAAAGAGCTGAACAATAAGTGGAAGGATAAGAACCTATTTCCTAAAGCTACTGAGAAATAGGACTTTGAGGAAGAAAATATTGCATTAATTACCAAGAAGTTTCAACAAGTGTTGTGAAGGGGAACTGGTGGACAAAGAAGGCCCCCACAATGAATTATCGAGAATGATTTTAGGGAACAACTATGTCATAAGTGTAGAAGTCCTGATCACTTCATTAAGTTTTGTCCTCTTTGGGCACTTGAGTACAAGAACAATGTTCCTAAAAAACCTAAAGAAACCAGGGTCGAGCCATATGTTTGGAAGGATAGGAGGATGAAAAATCAAGAAGCAGATCTTTTAGTGCAAAGAGCCCTTACTACCTTGGCTAGCAACACTAGTGAGGAATCTAATAGAGAGGCACCTAAAAACCAAAATCTCAAGGTTGTTGAGAAACTGGAGAAGTACAATTTTCTTGCTCTTGTGGCTATGGAAGTATTTGACAATGAAAACAGCAAGGAAAAGGTAGCTAAAGTGACTAATCCAGTGACTAATCCTAAATCTGTCAACTGCACGCCTGAGGATAATTAGGAAAATCTAGCCTTAATGGCAGGAGCAGGTTCTTCTGACAATGATAGTGCAATGTTAGACACCAAGGTAAGTTTCAAACAAGCTAAAGCTAACATTCATATATATTCTAAAAAACTCTTGAGTCCTTGTCACAGGTTTTGATTGATGCTTATCTAACCGTTTGCAATTCCAAGGACCTTCTCGTAGAGGACTATGCTCAGTTGAGGACTAAGAATGTTGATCTTGAAAATATCAATCAAAACCTCCAGATGTAGATTGACAACCTTAATTCTTCTAGAAAGAAGAAAAATGTAATGAGTTAGGCCCAATTAGACCTAGAAGAAAAGGCTATAGAACTGGAGAATGAGCTTATTATTCTATTTAACAAAACTGAAGCCTTTTTGAAAGAACTTCACCATACAAAAGATAAATTAGAGCATAACATGAAGTGAAACAAGTACTCTACAATGCTCAATGATATATAGCAAGGTCAGTGTACCACCTAGTATAGGATCAGGTTCAAGATTAAGGAGCCCAAAGATCATGTAATTGACCATGGAGTCCTTTGCAGCTAGTGTGGAAAGACCGATCATCTAAGAGATAACTCCAATAAAAACTCAAAAGCCCTTAACAACATCTTCTCGTACTTAATCACAGACTAAAAAAACTGTTAAAAAAAGGAGGAGAATAGGGAGAAGACATCTACGTAGCGCTAAAAGAAATAGAATAGAAAGAAAACATCCACTCAGAGCTAATAAGTACTGGTTAGGAAAAAGATATCCACCTAGCTTTTATAAGGCTAATAATGAAAGTTGATATCTTTCTAGAACCATCAGAACTAGAAAGGTTAAGACGGAACTTCCCGCCTAGGCAAAAAGGGATCTTATTCACCCTTTTTGCAATCAAAAGGTACCCAAGTGGATCTAGGTACCTAAATCAAACCCTTGTTAATTATGTAGGAACCAGTAGAAGGAAAGCGGAAGAAATAGTACTTAGACAGCACATGCTCCAGACACATGATAGGAGACAAACATACCTTCCTTCTACTAAGTGACTTCCAAGGTTGGAATGTAGGCTTTGGAAATGGTAAACAAAGCAAAATCAAGGTATTGGAAAGGTGGGACCATGTGCATCTCAATGTATTGACAATGTATACTATGTAGAGGGACAAAAGCATAATCTGCTAAATGTCTCTCAGATGTGTAACAAAGGAAACGATGTACTCTTCACTGCCCCGAAAAATGTAGAGTGACCAATGTCATCTACAAGAGGCTTATACTTAGGTGGAAGAGATACAAAAATTTGTACAAGGTTGATATGAATGGACCTGTATAACTTGAGGTGAAGTGTCTAAGTGCCATAAGCAATTAATCCTCGCTATGGCACAAAAGACTGGGACATGCCAGCTTCTCAACAATCAACAAACTAATCTCAAAGGAGGTGGTTCTGGGATTATCTGAGGGTAAGATCAGTGAAGATCAAGTGCATGGAGCCTATGACCAATGCAAACATGTCAGGAGTATCTTCCAACTCGTTGGACTAGTTAGTACTAATAGACCTCAGGAACTGGTTCACATGGACCTCTACGGCTCGATACGAGTCCACAGTCGAGGTGGAAACAGGTATGTCTTCATACTTGTATATGATTATTCAAGGTTCACAGGGACATTTTTTCTAAGATATAAGGAAGAAACATTTGATATGTTTGTTGTGTTTGCTGAAATGGTTCAAAAGAATGTAAACAACTATCTGATAAACTTGAGAACAGACCATGGTATACAATTTAAGAACTCAAAGTTCCTCATGTTCTATGTTGAAAATGGTGTGACTCACAACTTCTCAGCCCCTAGAACTCCCCAGAAAAATGGGCGTGTGGAAAGAAGGAATAAAACTCTGGAAGATATGGCTAGATCTATGTTGATAGCCAGCAATCATCCATGTAGCTTTTGCGTTAAGTCAATGAACATCGCCTGCTATCTCATATAGATGCATGACTAGACCTATCCTGAATAAAACTCCCTATGAGTTATTAAAGCAGAAAACCAAATCTTTCTCATATGTGCTCCTTTAGTTATATCTGTTATGTACACAATAATGGAAAAGAGGCTCTAAGAAAGTTTGATGCCAAGAGTGACGAGGGAATTTTCATAGTGTACTCCTTCCATAGTAATGCCTACAAGGTGTACAATAAAAGGACAAAAATGCATTGAAGAAGGTGCGCATGTTATATTTAATGAGTCCAATTTTGTGGTCGAGAAAGTTTTGCAAGAACAGGTATATGAACCATAAGCAACTGATAGTAGGAAAGATTCAGATGATGATGATAACAGGGAATATTCCAATAAACTTGAACCCTAACTTCCTCACACTCTTCTTCCACTGCCACTCCTGGAAATATGGAGAGAGGAAAATCACCTGAGGCTACCTCGCTCGATGGAGATAGTTCATATGGAGCATCACACCCTGCCAAAGCTGGTCCCTCAGGGATCACAAGTAGTAATCCAACACCTAAGGATCCAGGAAATAACTGGAAGCACAAGAGCTCACACTCTCTTGAGAACCTGTTGACACTTCTAGACTCAGGAATATCTACCTGGTCAAAGCTTAGGAACATATATGCTTTTTCTCTGTATGTGCCTCTTGTAGAACCTAAAAATGTCCAGGAGGCACTGCTAGATGAAGAATAGATATCAGCTATAGAGCAAGAACTCCTGCAGATTAAGCGAAGAAAGGTATGGCACCCGGTACCTCCTCCTGAACATTGGACCATCATTGGACAAAATAGGTGTTCAGGAACAAGCTGGATGAACCAATCAACATCACTAGAAATAAGGCCAAGCTTAATATGGAAGGCTACAATGAAGAAGAAGGAATCAAATACAATGAGACCTTCACCCCCGTTGTGCTCATTGAGGCCATTCGAAGGCTCATAGCCTTTGTTGCTCACAAGAAATTCAAGTTGTATCAGATGGATGTTAAAAGTGCATTTCTCAATGGGTATCTATAGGAAGAAGTCTATGTTAAGCTACCACCTATTTTTGAAAATCATGAACACCCAAATTACGTTTGTAAGCTAGATAAAGCTCTATATTGAATAAAATAGTCCCCTAGACCCTAGTATGATGGGGTCTCCAACTTCCTCTTAAGTCATGGATAATCCAGCAGAAAGATTGATAATACACTATTTTGAAGAAAAAAGGGTGTCCATGTCGTCATAGTCTAGGTCTCTATTGATGAGATCATCTTTGGAGGAACGGAAGAAGCTCTAGGTGCAGAATTTGCAAGACTCATGGGGAGTGAGTTTGAGATGAGCATGATGGGGTAAATAAACCTCTTTCTAGTCCTTCAAATATATTAGGGACAGGCTGGTATGTTTATTCATCATCAAAAGTACATCAAGGAACTGATTGCTAAGTTTGGGATGCTGGATGCCGATATCAGTGACACGCCCATGGCAACCATAATGATTCTAGATAGAGATGATGCAAGCGCTGGGGTAGATGAAACCAAGTATAGAGGAATGATTGGGTCACTCCTGTACTTGACGGCTAGCAGACTAGATATTATGTTTAGTGTGGGTATATGTGCAATATTCCAGTCCAAACCTGTGGAGTCGCATCTCAACGCTATTAAGCGGATTATGTGCTACCTTAAATGGTCCATGAACCTAGTTCTATGGTACCACACTTGCGCCTTGTTCGAATTGGTAGGATTCACAAACATTTATTATGTTTGGTACTTAGTCGATAGGAAAAGTACCTCAGGAATGGAACACTTCTTAGGACCATGTCTGGTCTCCTGGGCCATGAAGAAACAAAAATTGGTTGCCCTTTCCATTGCTGAGGTTGAATACACAGCTGCAACCTCTTGTTTTGCCTAGCTTCTCTAGATAAAAAGTAGGTTGTGGACTTCAGTGTACAGGTTGACTGCATTCCCATCATGTGTAATAATACAAGTGTAATAAACTTGGAAAAGAACCTGATCCATCATAAGTGCACCATGTATATTGATGTACAACACCACTTCTTGCACGATAATCTGGAAAAGGGGTTTATTGAAATGGTATTCTATAATGCTGAGGACCAGGTTGTCGACATCTTCACTAAGGCCCTAAGCTAGGAGCACATTGAGCTAAATTAACTCCATGTAGGGCTAAATAAAGATTCTTAGCTACATATTGTTAGGTCTCAACTTGTACTTTAGGCAATGGACATGAAACGACCCCTAAAAAGTGCCCGAAAATATGCCTCAAAAATGCCCATAATTGTATTTTCCATATATCTCAGAATCCATGTGTGATATCAAAAATTCGACTTCATATTCTTGTTTAGGGGAAAATTTAGTGGGGAATAGGTCCAACCCGAATTTTAGACGACTCATAGCAAAAATTAATTTTCACAATTTTTTGAATTCCAGTAGTTGTCCTTAACAGCTCCGCGATGCGGACCTGTATAAATTTGTCCTGTTCCTTAGGTCTGCATCATGGACCAGACACGGACCTGTGTATTTTATTGCCTATTTTTTTTGTCGATGGCCTTGGGCCCAGTCCTTCCTATGCATAAAAGTACCCATACTTAGTCATTTTTCAATCCCATATCATACAAGACATTCCCCAAAACACTCTCTGACACTTAGAAAAATGTTTCACCAAAAAAGTGTCCCAATTTCATTTCAAATCTCAAGGTTTCTATTCAAATCGTCATCAAGGAAATCTCCAAAATTGAGGTAGGTGGGTTTCAACCATTGGGTTCTTTTACCTATGATGCCTAACCTTCCTTTTTACATAAATTGCATGTTTTCAAGTTAGATTAGCCACGGGTATCTCTTATTATGAAAGTTGATTAAAAACTATGTTGGGGTTTCATAAAATGTGATTGTTTAAGCATGTTTAGAGATATGAAACTATGTTCCATTATGTTATTTGATAAGGGGTTCTGATGTATCTTGCATGAGGGTATTACCAAGTGTTGGTGGATAGTCTTATATTGAGTTTTTTCACATGATTTCTCTCTTGAATTGCATGATTCTGTACTAGCATTACACACCCACCAAGTGTTTAATAAAATATCTGGTTATGGATTCTTGAATTATTGAAGGTCTAATGCTTGAAATAAGAGTTAAGTGACCTTATGATGATGAAAGGAAGGTATGTATGTGTTGATTTCATGAAAAGTATCTATAGTGTTTCATGTTGACCACACCTTGTTGGGCGATGCTAGGCCCATAGTACCATGTTGAGAGGTATATACCTCTGCCACCTTATCAAGGGGTGCTAGGCCCGTAATACCATATTAAGGGGTTTATACCTCAGCTACCTTGTCGGGGTGCTAGGTTTGTACTGCCATGTTGAGGGGCGTATACCTTGGCCACCTTTTCGAGGGGTGCTAGGCCCATACGACCCATTGAGGGGTATATACCTCAGTAACCTTCCAAGGGGGTGCTAGGCATTGGATTCCAAGTATTAGTTGCTTGGTCTATCATGATGGTCTCTTTATACATATGTAGTCTATATTCTCAAGTATATCTCACAAGCACGTTTTACTTCAAGCATTGATCATACATTACATATTATTATTGTGCTATCCATTGCTTATAATTAAGCATTTTGATTATGTTACCTATCTCTTGTTGCATTGCATCCTATATACTTAGTATATTCAAATATACTAACGCATACTCTATGCCTACATGATGTTACCATGTAGGAACCGAAGCGCCATCAGATCATCGTCCTCCTCGTGGCTAGTTGGTTCTCTTGAAAATAAGCTATTGGTAAGTCCTTAAATTCTGGGACACTAGCTTTGCTCTTTTACTCTTCCTATCTTTTTGTGTTGCACGTTGATAATGAAGGAGAGCTCAGAAAGTTGTCTTGACTCCCACTCGAATCTAAGCTTAGAGGTGTTATTAGAAAAGTGATGTAATGATGCTTTGAGCTTTGTCTTCTCTTGTCTCTTTAATGCTTTTATGTTATGAAATACTCCCTTAGCCCCCTTTATCCTTATTTTATTTTGTTGTTTTTTAATTGCTTCAATGACCAAGGATTTGTAAATGATATGTTATGAGACTTGTTTGGGGTCCCTTCGAATTTCCCATTTGTTGTGTCTCGTCTAGGCCCTTGGCTTGGATCATGATAGTATTGGACTACTAACCTTGAATTGTAATGCAAGTACTTACTCAGGAACCCATGTCTAGACTCCTTCACAGGGAACTGCTTATATTACTCTTAGTGTCTGATGCTAGTGTATTGAATAGAAACAAGGAAAAACTAGTTCTCACACACCAACCCAACATGTATGTCCTTGCCTCACAATTTCCACTTCTAGAATGTATACATACCTTGCAGAAAGTTGTCTGTAGTCAACCCATGCAACTGGTTCTTCAAACCTTTTCCCTCTTTTGGCAGGAAGGTCTCTTATTTCAAAACGCCAATGTTCATTATTTCCCAGATCTCAAGAGTGTCGGTTCCAGTATGTCAGAGCATGTCTTTTCTGCCATATCATGGTACCCTTCCCAACTCCCTATTAAACACTTAATACCCCATTCGTGAGCCTAAACACATATCTCTCTCTTTAAAACTTTGACAAATAAGAAAGTAAACCTTTCTTTCAAGAAAATAGAGAAACGAAACCATCGCATCACTTGTATCCTGCTCAGATACGGACTCAAATGCCACTGCACCATCTCTACCATAAGATCTCTCGTAGGGGGAACTTTCGTCCTCAACATTCTCCATCACCCAGTCACCACGATCGTCCCCACTACCGGCCACCAGTGATATCTCTTTTTATTTCTATCCTTCCCACTCTCTAGACCTGTCCTACTACCAACCCCACTCTCTGCTCAGTATGTCCAAACCTTACCGTACTGATGTTGACCTTCCTATATCGAACCCTACTCCCACCTGTCAACATTTGATTGGTGAACCTGCCCTCTCATCCTCCTCCACCTACACATGCCCCCATTTAGATAATTCTCCCTGACCCCAACCCACCTTTATCGCCCACCCATGTATCACCTCCTCCTACAACCGTTCCTTCCCTCACTTTGACTAATTCAAAACTAAAGCATTTAGACACTAAGAATGACATTCCACGGCTCAGGTCCGTCAACCTATCCTCCAACATAAAGACCTTTTATCCTCTTCTCAAAAGCTAACTGCTTCTCTCACTCATGGTCGTATCACCAAGAGAAAAAAGTGCATGTTTGACTTAGCTGGGCCATCCTCCAGTCACAAGAAGGTTTATACTGGTAAGACATCGGTCTCTTGTTCTTCTCCAATTCTTATTTCTTCCTCCTTTAAAGGAACTCCCTTACCTGGCTCACCCTCTATCCCTTCTATTACTCCTCGCTTGAACAAACATGTGATGAACTTCAATCGCATACGGAAACACCTATATTTTAGTTCAAAGGTTGTGTTAAGAGGTAGGGCTATCCATCATGAGGTTTGCACTTATTCAATAGTGGAACAATTGTGTGCAAACAGGCATTTCAGGGATCGATTAATCTATTTTTTGATATTTAGATCCCTGTGTTTGAGACTGAGGTGGTGAAGTTTTATGAGAATTTGGCAATAGTAGATAGTGAGTCGGCTACTTCGAGGGTTTATGGTGTGGACATTGCTTTTGACAAAATTAAATTGGGTGAGATTCTGCATATCCCTTCTATTGGGACGGGTAAGTACGTCTGGGAAAAGGACGCATACTGTGTTCTAATGTCCAAGTTCACTAAAGGGAGGGTCATTGATATTCCCCGTAAGGTGTACAAGGATGAGATACCACCTTTTCTGAAGCTGCCATTCGAGATGGTGCACAAAGAGATCTTACCGAGGGGTGAGCGTGCCACGACCCAAGCCTAGGGCCTGGACATGACTAGCTAATGGGGAACCCGATGAAACCCCAAACAAGCCTCACAACATATCATTACATATCCTTGGTTCCAGAAGCAATTAAAAATGACAATTAGAGGTGCCATAAATAGGTGGAATTGGGACTAAGGGAGCGAGAGAGAAAGACGAAATAATATGTAAATATCATAGATGAGTCAAGCTCAAGCATAAAACACAACTTGTCCAACAACATCTCTAAACATAGATACTTAACAGGGCCAAAGACAAGGAACCAGGCACACCCTTATAGCAATGACAATAGGTAATCCAAATACACAAGATATAATCAAAACATAAGCATAGAGGAAACAAGAGATAGGCATCATAATCAAAATGTATAATTATATGCAATGGATTCACATCACAACAATATGGTATACATGACCAATGATTGAAAAAAAATATGCTTGTAAATAATTCCAATTACACAGAATGTAGTATATAAGTTTGGGGGCTTCAACCGACATAAAATAAGACAAAGTGAGCTACAACTTGTAATCCTGATGATTACCACTCACCAGTAAAGGGGTGGTCTACTTGCCAAGGTAAACCATACTTCAAACTTACGGAACATGACCCTATTTCGTATGAAGTAACTTTCCTTATGGGAACATGAGCTAATTTCGGAAAGGATTTTATGCGAACACGACCCAATTTCTTGAAGAACCTCAAGAAAAAGTGTACTAAGTAGATCCACTAGTATTGCAATAGTATAACATAGTCCTATGGTAGCACATAGTTCAAGGAAAAAGAGCAAATCTTGCATCCATCGGTGCTAAGTCTAATCCCACGGAATATTTATAATCAAACTTTAGTAACTTATATGAAACATAGAATCATGACACCAGTAGCTCTGAAACATCCTTGACCTCTAATGGTGATCTCAACTTCAAACATAAGAATTGTTCATCATCAAACATTACCCTTGCATCAACATGAACATTAAAGAGCTCACAAGAGGTGAAATATTTAAGAAAAGGCTTAAACCCAATTTTACAACATCATTAACATTTCCATAAGCTAAACATATCTTTAGAAAGATCATAATAATCATAGAGTCACTTGGATTGTAAATCAACCAATAGATCATCAAAACCTAAAGAATCTTTAAAAAGGCATTTTATCAAACACTTGGCGGGTGTGTAATGCTAGTGTAAAACCATGCAATTCAAGAGTAAAGTCATGCTAAAAATTCATTGTAAATCCATCAATAGGTACTTGGAAACAACCTCAAGCAATATACATCAAAACCCTTCATCAAGTCTCACAATAGATCTTAGATTCATAGCTCAAAACATGCTAAAACAATCACTTGCATGAAACCCCAACATAGTGTGCAATGAAATTCATAATAAGTAAGACCCATGAGTAAATCACCTTCAAATCATGTAATTTTAGGTAAAAGAAAGCTTGGGCTTCATGCGTGAAAGGAACCCATGAAAGAAACCCACATACCTTGACTTTGGAGAGCTTCTTGAAGAAGATTTGAAACGGAGACTTGAAGCTTGAATGAAATCCTTACATACAGAAAGGATTGGGACACTTGACTATTGAAGAGGATTTAGGGCTCAACATGGCTTACTTGAATTCAAACAAGACTTCTTCAAAATCCTTGAGAATGAATTGAGAACTAAATAAAGAATAGAGAGGATTTTGAGAGGATTTTGGTTGGTTTCTAGGGCTCAAAACGGCTAGACAATGAGGGATTTTTTGTATATAGGTTAAAGGGTTATTACCCAATTGCCCTGGAGTAAAAAAGAACAATTTTCAAACTAGTTTGCGTCAGGTCCGAATCATGGACCCATCGTGGACAGCTATTGTTCTTGCGACGTTTAAACAAAAATTATTTTTCTTGGCACGAACAAAGTAAATAGTGTAGGTACTCATTCTCCCACCCAAATTTGCCCTTTGAACAAGAATATGAAGTCGTATTTGTGAATTACTGCATGGGTTTTGAGATATTGAAGAAAAGGGATAATAGTGTCTTTCCGAGATACGTGGAGGGGTGTTTAAATATCCCCGATTTGAGACATAAGGGAATTACTATTATGGGGCATTTCTAGACAAGTGTGGGGCATTTCAACATCTCCCCCTTGGGAACAGTTATCCCCAAATGTTGAAGATACATGCTTAAGAAGAGTAATCATGAACAAATTAGCCCCAATAAGAATTCAACAATATATTTAAAACACCATTTTAAAAATCTCAATATAAGTGTCAAAAATTGTCATGAACTTGTAAACATGAACATGGATGCATATAAATGACATGGGGCTAAATCATAAGACTTGAAAACACATGAAGGTGTTGAACATGTTATCATAAGCTCGAATAGAATGAAAGAGGTACGGATATCGCTTTTCCATGCCCGCCTCCCTCCTTGAGAGACACTTTCGACTTGATGATTCTTCTAAAGGGCCTTGACAAACACTACACCCTTACCAATCAAACTCTTCAACCCTTCCATCCAATACCTCCACCGGGACCTCTTCCTAAGGAAACTTATTCTCCACTACACCCACAATCTTACGAGTTCTATAGAACTAGAGTCACCACCACATCCTTTTAACCTAAAGCATGAAAAACCAGGCAAACCATAACCATATCCCTAGGTAGCTCCAATCCTTAAGCAACCTTACCAAACCTACTCTATAAGGTCTCACAATCCTAAACTCAATTGTCAACCTTAAACCTACCTAGTCCACTTGGTACGATAAACCACCATCTGCTCCTTGGAAGAAACCTCAACTCTACCATCTATTCACCCAAAACTTCCAACCCTAATTAGGAGAATTCAAATCCATGGTTAATATTGACCTCTCCAACCAAAGAAGATTTGGAACCATCAAGAATACTACATCACCATGCTCAACTTCTTCCAACTTAAACCCCCTAACCTAGCTAATCATTGGACCTCTCTAGTCACCTCTTTGCCACTATCATCAACATATGCTAGGCTACTTAGAGCATCGACAACAACATAAGCCTTGCCGAGGGAATTGATGCACATTCATATGATAATATATAGAGAGTTCTAACCACCTTCTTGTTATCTTCTATTCACACCTATCATATTTAACGAACAACCCATCATCATCCAAAACATGCAACACTACCCCGAAATGATTCACAAGCTCCAGTTAAATCAATGCACCACCACTAGGGACCACCACCAATATGTCAAGGTAGGGTTTTAAGACCTTATTCATGAAACCCATAAACATAGCCGGTGCATAAGACAACCAAACAACTCCTACAATACTTAAATGCTCACCCCTAGTCCGTAAAGACACTTAGGAATATCACCTACCCTCATCCTCAATTGGGAACAAAACCCAAACCAAAGATAAATCTTAGAGAAGTGACTAACCCATCATAATTGACCAAATAAATCGACCATCCTTAACCATCAAATTACAACCTTAAAGGTTCTACACATATTGAAAGCATGATATGCATGTAACCAATCGACCCTAAGACCTCTAAACCCACCATACTAAGCTCAACAAGACCACAAAACAATACCTCATCTAAATAGGCTAACCCCTATAGGCCCCTCCTAGCCATAATAGACTCATGTAACCCTCCGGGATACATACATGGGTCCTATTCGCACAAAGGAATAACACAAGAATTAGCAACTACCATAACTATCAAATCACCCTAATCAAAATTTTGGTTGGCCTTACGTAGGGTTTTCAAAGTCATAGGAGAAGCAATAGAATGGAACCTATTCAAAAACTCTGGTAATAGCCCGTAAGTCCATGAAGCTCATAATATCCGATGAAGTCAAGGTCTAGGCTAATCTCTAATCACCTTCATCTAACTAGGGTCCACCTTAATACCATCACCTGTCACCACACGACCTAGGAAGGAAACCTCTTACAATCCAGACTCCCATTTCTCCTATTAGGCATCCATCTTTCTTCCTTAAACTTTGTAGTACTACCCTCAAATCACTCACATGCACTTCCTCACATAGGGAAACTAACCATCATATCAAAACCACCATAAACCTTACAGAGTTTAGACAAAAGATCTTATACGGGAGACTTGTAGGCATAGCTGGTACACTAGTCAAACCAAAAGGCACTACCCCAAATTCAAGATATCAAAAAGGACTCTCATGAACTCATTAAATACGTGAAACATCTCAATAAAATATACCTTAGGTTCAACATCCCTAACTCTCTCAAGATGATGAATGGAACCCTTACGGGATCAATTGTACCTTAAGACAAGGAATAGACCTACCTCCTTTGCACCACTCAACAACCTCCCACTCAAGGACGAGCTCATATGGAATCAGGATCTAACTCTTTGGGTCCTACCATCCATAAAGACACAACATGTATGAAACAATTCCATTCCAAATATGATATCAAATCCGCCATAGCTACTCCAACAAACCACAAGGCAAGACTTAATGCAATATGAATTGGGATCAACACCTATGAACCTTCTAGCAACAATACACTCAATAAAAAGGATAGACCCCAAAGGTTCATATAATTACTCAAGACACACAAGAAGTCAACTAGTAACGAAAAGTAATAATGAAAGGAATAATGAAATTCGGATCCATCAAAAACCAAAACTTTCAACTTACCTTCCTTTGCATTCCTCTTTGAAGCAACATGATCAACTGGAAGAGCAAAGAGCAATAGTTAAGGGGAAAACTTACTCTAACTCACTAGAACGACTTAGAACAAGAAGAAGGAAAGCATTTCCTAAAACATCTCATAGTATTTTACTCATAGTTTTGGTGCACAACACAACAATGATAACACTCTAATTGACGTGGTGTGTTAGACTACAAGGATCTAACCACCTAGCGCTCTGATACTATTTTTGTCATGAACCAAGCCTAGGACCTAGACGTGACCGGCGAATAGAGAACCCGATGGAACCCCAAACAAGCCTCATAGCATATCATTACACATTCTTAGTGGCGGAAGCAATTAAAAATGATAATAAGAGGAAACATAAATAAGGGGAATTAGGACTACGGTAGTTAGAGAGAAAGAAGAAGTAATACTCAAATATCAGATATGAGTCATGTTCAAGCATAACACATAACTTGCCTAACAACACCTCTAAACATAGATATTTAGCGGGGGCCAAGAAAAGCAACCTAGCTCACCCTCATAAAAATGACAATAGGTAATCCAAATACAGATGATATAATCGAAACATAAGCATGAGAGAGGTAAAATATTATCCCTGGACATGAGGACTCACCAAATGCTAAGTTGAACAATCCGTCTAGAAACTAGGAGGAGAATTAATAGGGGCACTAGTTCCTACATGGTGACATCATATAGGCATAAAATATGCGTTAGTACATTTTAATGTACTAAGAATGTGGCTTGCAATGCAACAAGAGACAGGCATCATAATCAAAATGCATAATTGTAAGCAATGGAATTGCATAATAATAATATGACATGCACGATCAAGGGTTGAATTAAAACAAGATTCTAAATCATTCCAATTGCATAGAATATAGTACATAAGTGTGGGAAGAGACTTCAAAATCTACATTGAATAAGACCAAGCAAGCTACAACTTGGAATCCTGATGATTACACCACATCGGTAAAGAGGTGGTCTATTTGCCAAGGTAAACCATACTTCAAACTTATGAGAACATGACCCAATTTCATATGAATTAACCTTTCTTATCAGAATATGACCCAATTTCGTAAAGGATATCATTTAGACTTCACCATACGGGAACACGACCCAAATTCGTGAAGAACCTCAAGGGAAAGTGTACTAAGTGGATCCACTAGTATGGCAAGAATATAACATAGTCCTATGGTGGTACATAGTTCAAGGAAAGAGAGGAAACACTGCATCTATCGGTGCTAAGTCTAATCCCATGGAATACTTATAATCATACTTTAGTAACTTATGTGAAACATAGAATCATGACACGAGTAACTCTGAAACATCCTTCACCTCTAATGATGAGCCCAACTTCAAACATAAGAATAGTTCATCATCAAACATTACCCTTGAATCAACATCAACATTAAAGAGCTCACAACAGGTAAAATCTTTGAGAAAGGGCTTAAACCCAGTTTTACAACATCATTAACATTTCCATGAGTTAAACATACCTTTAGAAAGCTCATATTCATCATAGAGTCACTTGCATCATAAGTCAACCAATAGATTATCAAAACTTAAAGAATCCTTAAAAAGGCATTTTATCAAACACTTGGTTGTGCTTAATGCTACTGTAAAACCATGCAATTCAAGAGTGAAATCCTGCAAAAAAATTTATTGTAAAACTATCAATAGGTACTTGGTAACACCCTCTAGCAATGTACATCAAAACCCTTCATCAAATCTCATAATGGATTTTAGTTTCATAGCTCAAAACATGCTAAAAAAATCGCACTTTCATGAAACCCCAACATTGTGTGCAGTGAAATTCAAAATAAGTAAGACCCATGAGTAAATCAACTTCAAATCATGCAATTTTTGGTAAAAGAAAGCTTGGGCATCATGGGTGAAAGGAACCCATGAAAGACACCCACCTACCTTGATTTTTGAGAGCTTCTTGAAAAAGATTTGAAATGGAGACTTGAAGCTTGAATGAAATCCTTGGATCCAGAAAGAGATTGGGACACTTAAATCTTGAGTAGGACTTGGGGCTTATCTCGGTTTCCTTGAATTCCAACAAGACTTCTTGAAAACCTTGAGAATGAATTGAGAATTTAATGAAGATTAGAGAGGATTTTGAGAGATTTTTAGTTGGTTTTTAATGCTCAAAATGATTAGAAAATGAGGGTCTTTCATATATATAGGCATAGGGTTATTACCCAAATACCTTGGAGTAAAAAATAAAAAATTTTAGAAAATTTTTGAACTAGTTTGTGTCATGTTTGCATCACTGACTGTCGCGGACAGCTACTGCTTTTGCGAAGTTTCACCAAAAATTATTTTTCTTAGTGCGGACTAGGTATACCTTATGTACTCATTCTCCCACAAAATTTGCCCTTTGAAAAGGAATATGATGTTAGATTTGTGACATGCTGCGTGGATTTTGTGATATTGAAAAAAATACATCATAGGGTCTTTCCGAGCTATGTGGAGGAATGTCTAAATATCCCAGATTTGACATATAAGGGAACTACGATTATGGAGGCATTGCTAGGCAAGTGTGGGGTTCTTTATTACATATGCATGAGGCCACTTTTCATGATATGGGGATTGCCCATGCCATAGGCTGGTAGAATCAGAGCAAACGTGAAGTGTTGTTTGATCAGTCGTGATATTAGCTATTGACAAACAAGTTCTCATTTGTAGAAGTAGCAAGAGTATAACAGTAAGATGAATACGTACACATTTCTCTGTGACACTTATGGAATAGTCTCTGATTGTGATGTTCTGCCGGAATAATATAATTCAAGTATCAAGAATACTTTCAGGAACCTCAAACATACTTTTCTATCGGAAGAACTTGTATTTTCTTTTGAACAGTTGTGGAAAAGACATTTTGCTTGTGTTTTTGTACTACTAGATCTCAACAAGTCCTCTAAAGAATTTGTCAAAATTAAGTTTCTTTTTGAGGTTGTTGTCATCTGTTTAGATTAATCTTGTTTCCCACACTATCTGATATTGTCAATGGTTTGATGAATCCTATTTTCCACACTGTCTGCCAAGTAAAAGTAGTAACATTAATTACCACATTCCTGGAGTTGAGATATAACTCAATTTAGAAAATCATATACTCTAGGAAGCAAATTGTAGAAAAATATGTGTAAATTGAAAATATGTAATGTGTTGCAAACACAATGAACTCAATTAAGTAACGTCAACGTCAGCTTAAGTGTGAAGCTAATGAAGTCATCGCTTTAAGTCTCAATTTATGTGATACCTTTTGAATTTCAAGGTTCAAATAAATGTTTCTTTGGCCATACTTTTTTCATGTGTTTTTTAAAACCAGTGCCTAGACACGTGTGTTGGACATGTGTTTCATGTTGCTTTATAGATTTAGAAGATTAAACTTCTATGGACATATACGTGGAATGAGTAATAAAATACAACAATTACAAATTAATCTTTAAAAGTATTATAAGAAACAACAAATGAGGGATGTATTTTGATATTTAAAATTAATTCTTTTTAATCTATCAGCCATAAATTTTGAAGTTTGGTTAAATAGTTACCAAACTTTCAATAAAGTCACAAATGACCAATTTCAATAGGATAAAAATAGACTTACAACAATTAGAAATTCATAGAAAAATAAGTAGAAGATGTTTAATAAGGAGAACAAATAAAAATAAATAGAGAAGAGAAAATACAACATACACATATTGCTTAAGACTTTGACATACACATACTTCTTAAGACTTTAATCATAAGAATATAGACAGGGCAAAATCAGTATATAATTTTTGGTGCTTTCGTTAGCACCTTCTCCCATAATCAATCAAAATTCAAGAGTCCTCTTCACAAATTCAAGTTAGAGCATGGATCAAACAGTACAGTAATATATAAGCTCTTCACTATCTAACTATTGAATGAAAATGATAACCTTAGGTTGGGTTCTCATGAAATAGAAAGATGAATTTATATAGATAAATCAAGAAATACCAAAACATATCTTAACGTTTGAAATTAAATATTTAGATGTTTTGAATATGAAAAGAATGAGAGTTGTATATATTAAGAGTAGCAATTGAATTAAGTAATTAAATATTAATTATAAAAATAAATATTTATAGTAAAACAAAGAATTATAACGACCCTTAATGTGCCCGAAAATGTGCCTCAGAAGTGCCCGGAATGGTAATTTCTACATAAAAATTCATTTGTTATTTCAAAAATCTGGCATCATATTCTTGTTCAGAGGGAAACATTGAGTGGGGAATGGATCCAACCCATACTTTAGAGCAACCGTATCAAAATTCAAAAATCACAAAAATGGGATTTAAGAGGGTCAATTTTAAACATATCCATTAGCACACAAAGAACTGGATGGCCTATGACCTACCAAATTAAAGCTCTTTGAAATAGCTCTCCAAGAACTTTGTTTCACCTCCTTTTGAGTTCGGATGAATAATTTATGCCCATTTTCGTAGAACTCATATGCTCAGAAATACGAATTCCAGTGACTAATCCACGTCGAAGAGACGCGGAGTATTGTTATTCTTGTCCTTTTTTTTTTTACTTTGGTCCAAGACTTTCAAGTCTTGGGCCTAAGGGTTCCCATACTTCAAAATACCTATACTTAGCCTTATTTCACATCATATCATCCCAAGACATTTCCGAATACCCACTCAAACATTTAGTCCTATATTTCTCTCAAAATTCAAGTCTCAAACCCTCATCTAGATTTCAAGGTTCTCCTTCAAGCGTCATGTCTCCATCTCCAATCTACACCAAGTTCATCTCCAAAGAAAAGGTATGTGGGTTTCAATCAATGGGTTCTTCCACCCATGGTGCCCTAATCTCCTTTTACTCAAATTGTATGATTTAAAGTTGATTTATAAATGGGTCTTGCTTATTGTGAAATTCAGTGCACAATATGTTAAAGCTATGTGAAATAATGATTGTTTTACCATATTTTGAGCTAGAAATCTTGGATCTATTATAAGAATTGATGAAGGGTTTTGATGTATGTTGCTTGAGGGTGTTGGAAGGTGTTGATTGATTATCTTACAATGTATTTTCTTGCATGATTTCATCTCTATATTTCATGGTTTTATACTAGAATTATACACCCTCTAAGTGTTTGATAAAATGTCCGGATGTGGTTTCTTAATGAATTAATGGTCCAAACCATGAGATATGATATGAATAACTATATGATGATGAAAGGAGCTCTTGTATATGATAGATTTTGTATAAAGTATTGCATTAGGCCATTCTTGATCCATATAACCTTGTTAAGGGGTTAATATCTCAAACACCAGGACGGTAGGTGAGATTGCCACTAACCTAGTTTAGGGGTTTGTACTTCACACACCAGGGTGATGGGTGAGATCATTACTAACCTAGTTGAGGGGTTTGTACTTCACACACTAGGGTTATGGGTACGATCATCACTAACCTAGTTGAGTGGTTTGTACTTCACACAATAGGGTGATGGGTGCGATCATTACTAACCTAGTTGAGGGGTTTGTACCTCACACAATAAGGTGATGGGTGTGATCATTGCTAACATACTTGAGGAGTTTGTACCTCACACACCAGGGTGATGGGTGAAATCATCATCAACCTTCCAAGGGGTTTGTATTTTAGAAATCTAGCTTGGTCTCTTTTACACATATGATATCTTACATGAGCATGAGTTACTTGAGGATGATTTACTTAAGCATTGATTATACATGCCATATTGATATATTATGCCTATAACTTAATGTTATGCATTTTCATTATGATGCCTATCTCTTGTTGCATTGCATCCTACATACTTAGTAACGCATACTCTTGCCTACATGATATCACCATGTTGGAATTGGAGCCCAAGTTGATCATCTTTCTACTCCACAGGTCTAGTTGGGTGCTACTTAGGCTAGTTAGGTGCTACTAGGGGTCCCTATCTATGTTTCTCTTATTACGCAATGAGACACTCTTCTTTATGTTCTATTTTGACAACGAGGGCGAGGTCGGTTTCTTTGTCTTGGCTGCTACTCCTATCTATGTAGTAGAGGTGCTATTGGACGTGCTATGTATCTATGTTATGTGCCTTGACTCTTTTGTTCTTGATTATGATGTTATGCAAGTTTCCCTTAGTCCATTGCCCTCATTTTCAAAACTTTTTCATGTTACTCGAGTATTAATCTCTCTCCCATAGTCCCAATTCCCCTTTGTTTATGTTTCTTGTGTTGTTTTTCATTGCTTCTGCGACCAAGGATATATAATAATATGCTAAGAGGCTTGTTTGGAGTTCCTTCGGGTTTCTCATTCGCTGGTCATGTCTAGGCCCTAGGCTTGGGTCATGACAAAGATGGTATCAGAGCACTAGGTAAATAGATCCTCATAGTCCAACACACCACTTCGATTATAGTCTTATTCATGGTTGTGTTATGCACTACAACTACGAATAGGAGGACAAGAGACATTTTAAGAATTGTATCACTTCTTCATGATCTATGTCATGCGATAGAGTTAGATCCCCTAGGGCTTATTTCTAGCCCCTTACCATTACATTTCAGGATATGTCTCAAGATACTGAGAACGGTGCTATGATGAATGCGGAGATTTGCAATGCTCTATGGAAAGAGGCCAAGCAAGCAACAAAATTAGCAATTCACATCGACCAATAAGTGAGTTCCCCCGAGACTTCAAGGATGAGAGGGGATTTTTTGTAGTGAGGCCAAGAGGACTTGTAATGTGGGTAAGTTCGAAAGTCCCAAGTTTAGAGGTGGTGATGGTGTGGTACCTTATGTTAGGTGCCCAAAATGTGGCAGAGGCCATGATAGTCCATGCTTGAGAGGTACAAATGCTTGTTATGGCTATAGGGTGATGGGCCATAAAGTTTAGGATTACCCTTGTAAATGGAATAAGAGCAGAGGAGGTGATGGGGGGATGGCTAATCTTAAGTAGACTATGTGTATGATGGACAATGATGGCTCATGTTGAAGGGACAGGGGTGTGTGCTTTGGGTGTGGTGAGATAGGCCATAGAATTCTAGATTGCCTATATGGTCGATACAAGAGTAAAGGTGGTGATGTTGATCAAGAGGTTCAAGGAGGGGCTTAGGCGCCCGATATTGCTACCGGTATGTTGAAATTTTCTTATGTCTTTGGTGTGCTTGTATTATGGCCCGGAGTGTCACTATTACTTCTATATTCTTTTTGGTTGTTAGTGGGGCTTCTTGTGTTCCCAAGTTATTGTGGGACCTTTGGTTTCTATACTTTTATTGAGTATATTGATGCCAGAATATTCATAGGCCTTTAACCAAGTTTGTATTGCATTAGGTCTTTCCTTGTGGCTTGTTGGAGTTGGCATGGTGGATTTTGATGTCATCCCGGGGATAAAATGATTGCATGTTGTGCCCTCATGGATTAAAGGACCGTAGAGTTAGATTCTGAATCCCTAATGAATCAATCTTTGAGTAAGACATTGTTAAATAGTAGAAAGGGAGGTATGTCCATTTCTTGTCACAAGGTACAATTGCTCTCTAATGGGTTGCATTTTATTATCTTATGAGAATTGGAGGTGTTGAACCTAAGTTGTTTTGGTAATTACAATTGTTGGTAGTGGTAGATGAGGCCTTGAATGTCCCATTCCGATAATTGGATTGGGATAGTGTCTTTTGGTTTGACTAGTATACTGATTATGCCTATAAATCTCATGATTAAGATCTTTAGTCCCTACTCTATTAGGCTTATGGTGGGTTAGTGATGATATGATGGTTCGTTACCCTAATGAGGTAGTGCATTTGAGTTATTTGAGGATAGTATTACAAAGTTCAAGGAAGAAAGTTGGATGTTAAATAGGAGAAGTGGGAATTTTGGTGGTAAGAGGTTGCCTTCCTACGTTGTGTTATGCCAGGTGATAGTATTAAGGTGCACCCTAAGAGGACAAAAATGACTAGGTCTTAGCCTAGACCTTGACTTTCTCAGGTATTATGAGCTTATTGGGATTAGCAGGCTATTATCGGATCTTGTGAGTAGGTTCTCTTCTATTGTCTCTCCTATAACTTAGTTGACCCTAAGTAAGGCCAATGTTGTTAACAACATTTTGAGTAAGGTGAGTTGATATGTACAGGAATTGCTATTCCATGTGTTATTCCTTTGTGCTAATAGGATTCATGTGTGTGACCCGGATGGGTGCGAGAGTCTATTATAGCTAGAAGGGGTCTATGAGGGTTGCGTATATTATAGTTGCATAGAGTCTTATCTTGGGATTTTGGTTGGACTTATTTTGGGTTGTTGGAGGTCTTGGTGTGGTGTGGCTACTTGCATTACATGCTTTCAATGAGTGCAGAACCCGTAAGGTTGTGATATGATGATTAAGGATAGTAGATCTATTTGGTCAACTACAATGTGTTAGCCACTTCTCTAAGGTTGATTTGTGGTTCGGGTTTTGTTCTCAAGTGAGGATGAGGGTAGGTGATATCCTTAATTGCCCCTTTCAAATAGGAATGATCATTTTGAATATTGGTGAAGTTATTTGGTGGGCTTGCGCACCAGTTGTGTCTATTAGGTTTCCCGAATAGGGTCTTAAAACCCCACCTTGGCATGTCTTTGGTGACCTCTAGTAATGAAGTATGGATTTATTTAGAGCTTGTGAATAATTTGTGGGCAGTGTTGCTAGTCTTATGAAATAAGAGGTTATTTGTTAAATATGATAAGTGTGAATTGTGGATAAAAAGAAGGTAGTTAGAATTCTTTAAGGATTATGAATGAATGTGCATTATATTCCTCTGTAAGGATAATGTTGCGGTCGGTGCTCTAGATAGCCTAACATGTGTTTTGATGATGGCAAAGAGGAGACTAGTGGGGCCCATCGATTAGTTAGGTTGGAAGTTAGGTTGAGGGAAGTTGAGCATGGTGGTGTAGTATTCTTGATGGTTCCAAATCTTCTTGGGTTAAGAGGTCTAGATTAGGCAAGGCCTTCATTCTGCTTTATTAGGGTTGGAAGTTTTGGGTGGAAAGATGATAGAGTAGAGGTTATCTCCCAAGAGGAAGATCGTGGTTAGTGGCAACAAGTAGAATAGGTGTGGTTAAGGTTGACAAATGATTTATGAATTGTGAGTCCTTTTAGAGTGTAGGAAAAGTTGGTGAAGTTGCATATGGATGGGATTTGCCTAGGGATATGATTATAGTTTGTTCGGTTCCTCAAGATTCTATGTTGAGGAGATGTGTTGGTGGCTCTAGTGCAATAGAATCCTTTGAGATGGTGGGTGATATGGAGGACAATTTAACTTAGGAGATGGTCCCAATGGAGGTGTTGGATAGATGAGTAGAGAGGTTGATTAATGAGGATGTTGTGTTCATAAGGCCCTCTTGAAAGGATCATCAAGTCAAGGGTTTCTCCAAGGAAGTCGAAGCAGTCTTATAGGAGTGATATTCGTACTTCACTAACTATAATCAAGCCTAAGATAGCGACTAAGTCCTTCATATGATTCCAAGTCCAATGTTTCAGCCACTATGTCATTCATATACATTGATGTTTAAGTTGGCAAGTTTATGATGATTTTACACTTATGTTGAGATTTTAAAAATGGTATTTTAAATGTAATGTTGCATTCTTAATGGGGCTGATTTTCTTATAATCACTCTTGTCTGGTCCATTTCTTTTATATTCAGGGACGAATGTTCCCAAGGGTAGATATTGAAATGACTCCAAAAGTGCCCGAAAATGTGTCTCGGAAGTGTTTGGAATTGTAATTTTCGTATATCAAAATATTTATTTGTTATTTCAAAAATCTGACTTCATATTCTTGTTCAAAGGGCAAAATTGAGTGGAGAATGGGTCTAAAATGAATTTTAGAGCAACCATATCAAAATTCAAAAATAGCCAAAACACGATTTAAGAGGATCAAATTTAAAGAGTCATATCGCTTAGCACAAATAGGACACGGTGGCCCACGACCCGCTAAACTAAAACTCATTGAATTAGATTTCCAAAGCACATAGTTTCACCTTATCTGGAGTTCAGATGATGAATTTATGCCTGTTTTTGTAGAACTCGTATGTGCAGAAATCTAAATTCCAATGAGTAATCTGCGTCACAGAAGCTGTGTTATTTTGGTCCTTTTTTTTTTTACTTTGGTCCAAGACTTTCAAGTCTTGGGCCTAAGGGTTCCCATACTTGAAAACCTATACTTAGCCTTATTTCACCCTCATATCATCCTAAAACATTTCCCAATACTCACTCAAACCCTTAGTACTGTATTTCTCTCAAGATTCAACTCTCATACCCTCATCCGGATTTCCAGGTTCTCCTTCAAGCTTCAAGTCTCCATCTCCAATCTTCAAGAAGCTCATCTCCAAAGCTGAGGTATGTGGGTTTCAATCTTTGGGTTCTTCCATCCATGGTGCCCTAATCTTCTTTTACTCAAATTGCATGATTTAAAGTTTATTTACAAATGGGTCTTGCTTACTATGAAATTCACTGCACAATATATTAAAGCTATGTGAAATAGTGACTTTTTTGCTATGTTTTGAGCTATAAATCTTGGATCTATTGTAAGAGTTAATGAGGGGTTTTGATGTATTTTGCTTAAGGGTGCTGCAAGATTTTGATTGATGGTTTTACATATATATTCTTACATGATTTCGTCTCTGTATTTCATGGTTTTATACTAGAATTACACACCCTCTAAGTGTTTGATAAAATTTCCAGATGTGGTTTCATGATTAATTGATGGTCCAAAGCATGAGATATGATATGAATGACTATATCATTATGAAAAGAGCTTGTATACATGGTCTATTCTATATAAAGTGTTATATGAGAGCATGCCCGATCCAAGTAACCTAGTTGAGGGGTTAATATCTCAAACACCAAGGTGGTAGGTGAGATTGCCACTAACCTAGTTGAGGGGTTTGTACTTCACACACTAGGGTGATGGGTGCGATCATTACTAACCAAATTGAGGGGTTTGTACTTCACAAACTAGGGTGACGGATGAGATCATCACTCACCTAGTTAAGGGGTTTGTACCATACACAGCAGGGTGATGGGTGCGATCATGACTAACCTAGTTGAGGGGTTTGTACCTCACACACCATGGTGATGGGTGAAATCATCATCAACCTTCCAGGGGTTTGTACATTGGAAATCTAGCTTGGTCGCTTCTACCCATATGATATCCTACATAGGTATGAGTTACTTAAGCATGATTTACTTAAGCATTGATCATACATGCCATATTGTTATATTATGCCTATTTCTTAATGTTATGCATTTTGATTATAACACCTATCTCTTGTTGCATGGCATCCTACATGCTTAGTAGATTCAAACATACTAATACATACTTTTTCCTACATGATATCAGCATGTAGGAACCGGAGCCCAAGTTTATTATCTTTCTCCTCCACATGGCTAGTTCAGTGCTACTCAAGCTAGTTGGTGAGTCCCCCACTTCAGGGATCCTAGTCTATGTTTCTCTTATTATGTACTGGGTCACTCCTATTTATGTTCTATTTTGATTACGAGGGTAAACCTAGTTGCTTTGTCTTGGCCCTCGCTCCTATTAATGTAGTAGAGGTGTTGCTGGATGTGTTATGTATCTACATTATGAGCCTTGACTGTTTTGTCTCATGATTATGATGTTATACAAGCTTTCCCTTAGTCCCTTGCCTTTGTTTTCTAAACTTGTGCATGTTACTCAAGTAATAATCTCTCTACAATAGTCCCAATACCCTTTTGTTTATGTTTCATGAGTTGTTTTACATTGCTCTTGCGACCAATGATGTGTAATGGTACGCTAAGAGGCTTGCTTAGGGTTCCTTCGGGGTCCCTATTCGCTGGTCACATCTAGGACCTAGGCTTGGGCCATGACAGAAATAAATAAGTTCCAATGCTTACTTATATGTTGATTTTCAGTTATACCTAAAGAGTAGAAATATCATCAAAGTAACTGCTAGTATTTTCTTTGTATCCTTTTCCCCCATAAATTAGATGAATTTCATCTTACATTTAATTAATCAAATAAAGTTAAATTCTGAATTAAGACGATTTTTTTGTCTTTGTCAACTCATCATGTTAAGTAAGTTAAAAGAGAGAAATTGTAACACCCGGTGAAATTATTGAAATACCCCTAGAGGAGATGTGCGCATAATGCCTCTTCCGAAGTTCCAATGGAAAATTCGATAATAAATTTGCAATTAACACAAAAAATTGAGTAGGAGAGTGGTCTCGATCGAATTTTACATCGACCGGATCAAAAGATAATTTTTTGATGCAAACACCGAGGTAGTGTTTCTGTGCATCAGGGACGCGATGCACCCTCAACATGGAAATACACTTTATTATTTTTTTAATTTTTCAATGGGATTAGAAAAACTCATTTGGAGGATTTTTGAAAGAAAAATCACCAGTCGGCGCCCCAGGCGTGTCTCAGACCTGTGTAAATTTTGAGGTAATGTTTCTTTTATTTTCGTGAGGAGCATTTTGGACCTTTCACAACCCCTCCCAAGTTTAATAAATGAATATAATGGTCGTTTTTGCAAAAGTAGGGTTCCAAAACCAATTTTTCTTAAATTCTAGAGGGAAAAATCTTGAAACAAGGAGAAGGGAAGCTTAGGATCTTGAAGATTGAGGTCAATCCCGTGTACAAATTGGCGTTCTACTTCACTCCAGGTATTTAATGTTAACTTAAAACTTAGAATTGTTCTTCTGTGTGCCCTTTTATTGAATGAAATTGATAGATGAATGTATTGAGTGTTCAAGTATGCATTTCTTGGGTATTTTCATATAAAGTTGTAACACCCCACACCTTACCAAATGAAACATGACATGGTTTGGACAAATTGGCGCTAAATTTTAGAAGTGCATGAATCTCGTGTTAATGGGCTATATGTGAGTATAACGCTTAACAGAGTCGAGTGTATACATGTTTTGTGTATGACCTTAAATGAAGTAAGATAATTGAGGTGCTTGTAGGATTTAGAAACTAGCAAGTGAGTCAGCTACTTGCTTAGCTAAAATTTGCTAGCTAAACAGAGACGAGGCTCGATATCGAATTTGTCCAAGTTTGACTATGAATAAAGTCCATGTTAAGGGTGTAACTTTGGCCCATGTTTAGCCATCATAAATGGGCTACATTTTCAGCCCAATAAGTATAATAAAAAGGTCCCAAATACATCACAACACACTTAGCAAATTGGGCCCAAAACTAAGTAAGTGAAAGTTGGAAAAAAGGCAGCTCAAGTCCATCAAGTTGGTGCTACAAAAAGGCCCAAGTGAAAGAGGAAAGGAGCTGCATCACTCCTTTCTGAAGTAAGGCTGATACTTCCTCATTATGTCAGCCAAATCATACCATAAAAAAGGGTCAAAGCATCTCCCGAAAGTCATTTCCCAACTTGACCACAGAAAAGATCAGAGTTGCTCTCTGAATTTCCTCTCAACTTTTCTCAACTTTGTGAAGAAGCCAAATGACTCTTTTAGGATCCTTAAGGATCCTATAAACCATGAAGACAAAGGTAAGTAATTATAGTTGTGTATTTAGTATAGTTTCATCATGAAAAATAAGAAATAGATGCTAGTTATGCTTGTTGAAACTGTTGGACAGCATGTGTGTAGAAAGTTGTTGCACACTTGCCTTTCTTTTGGTGATTTCTCTATGGTTTGTGAGTTGTATTATGAAGAGAACTTGGTTTTACTAACATTGTTTGAGTTATAAACATCACCCTAAGCTTGCTTCCCTGATTTTGGTTTCATTTAACAAGCGTGTTTTATTATGTTATCTTAAGTGTAAGGTTGATTGGAACTTGTGGGCTGTTGGATGGAAGGCTATTAGCTCACGTCCTTCATGACTTCTTGTGTGATGTTATAACACTGTTTTAGGTCTGTTTATATGTGTAAATGTTGCTGGAATAGTTGGTTAGAGTTGGAATAGGTTTGGAGTTATCGACGTCGAAATGTAGCGAAGGAAGATAACATTATGCTTTCCATTTTTAGGTTGGGTAGAATTGTTATGTCTTGTGCTTTGCAGGCTGTTGTAATACTATTGTGGCACTAAAATAGGATGTACATGATGTTTACATATGAATGTTTTTTATTAAAACATGCAGAAAGGTTGAAAGAACCCACTCGGGTTTATAAATACCCATTTGCTTCCCGTGTATTGTTTTCTTATGTGATTAGGCTGCCAAGGTGTATTTATTGTCTTGTAATGCTAGTTTTATCACCTACTATGTTATAAATAAGTATTTGGAGTAAGGAAACGTTATCTCGAGGTGGTAACAAGGTCATACGACGAGGTATGTAAGGCTACTTGATTTCGTGTCACTTGGCATGAAACATAGATCTCTTTTTGGTACATAAAGGCACTTGCCAACTCCGACACAACTATTAACCGTGTCTTGTCTCCATTCTTTCACATATTCACATGCTTCCGTACAAAGTCACTTTCAGATCTTCATACCTTCTTGATACCAAGTTACATGGGGTCTTGTTACCAGATAAAGTTCACGAGTTGTTCCATTTCATACGCATTTTATTATTTGTGTAACATATTCTCTTTCATTGTCATATTGTCTTGAATGATTCTCTACATGTCACATGCTACATATACAGTCCTACAGCTCCAATACTGTAGCCACCATAAGAACCATCTCAATGGTAATTTAAAGGTAAAGCATATTGTTTATTAATATGTGGTAGCCCGAGGGGTGGAAGAATCACCTAGCCAGGGACGATCCTATCACGGGTGGTAGCCCGAGGGGTTAAGGAAGAACCTATCTAGGGACAATCTCGATATTATTTATTGATGGATGGTAGTCTGAGGGGTGGAAGAATCACATAGCCAGAGACGATCCTATCACGGGTAGTAGCCCGAGGGGTTAAGGAATAACCTAGCCAGGGACAATCCCAATACAGTTTACCGCTGATCAGTTGGCTATTTATTTACAGCTGTGCATAGATTATATAGTAAAAGTAAAGTGATGTAAAGGACATAAAGTACATGATTCCATAGTATAACCAAAGGTGGTCCCAAATCTTACGCCAGTGCATGTTTCATTTGAGTTGTTACTTATTATATAGTATATCATGCCTTACATACTCAGTACATTATCTCGTACTGATGTCCCTTATGGGGGACCTGCATTTTATGCTGCAGGTACAGGTGCAAGTAGATCTTCCCAATAGGAGTGCAGGACATTTAGCCGTGGTCACTAAGCTTTTGGTTGCTTCGGGGCTTTGTGTATGTCTAGAGCTTATATGTTTATATTGTACAGCTAGTTGAGACGAGGCATGTCCCGACCATTATCAGATGCTTTCTTTATTTAGAGGCTTTGTAGACTATATAAATTAAAGTGTGGTCATGTCTCGTACTTTAAGTATCGTGGCCCCAATGGCCTAGTAATATGCATTTCCTTTAGAGCTTGTTATCACTGTTTATAAAGACATGTCAAACATAGAAATTCCTTAGAATATGCACAGAAGCGCATAGATACAGGTTGGTTCTCCCATTGCCTTATCGGCAACGGGTGCCAGTCCACCCTAATGGGACTTGGAGTGTGACAGAAGTGGTATCAGAGCAGGTTTTTGTAGAGAGTCTACAAAGCCGTATATATATAGAATCTTGTGTATCAATGTGTTGTGCACCACATTTATAACCAAGAGGTTACGTGGCATTTAGGAGTTGTTACTTTCTTTATATTCTTTAGATTGTATCATAAAGTCAAGTATAATAGGTGTATTATGTCTAATTCTAAATTGTTTTATACATCAAGTATGCCAAAAACAAGGCAGAATAAAGGTAAATGGAAGGGAGTAGAAGTGATGGTTGGTATACCCATCTAGGCGAGGTAACGAAATGAGGTTCGAGAGGAATCTTTATCAAAGACATCTCCAACTCCTCTAGTTCCTGATGAACCCGAGAGTAGTGAGATTCCTCCAGAACCACCTATTGATGCTACCGTGCAGGATCTGAGAAATGTAGTCCAACTATTGACCCATATAGTTGCTGGTCAAGGTCTAAGGCAGGAAGGTCCAGTTATAGGTACAAGTGCTGCAAATAAGGCAGCTGGCACAAGGATACGTGATTTTCTTGATTTGGACCCTCCATCCTTTACTGGGTCAGACCCCAATGAAGACCCCCAAGACTTTATTGATCAGATTCAGCGTACCTTAGATGTTATGCATGTAAGTAGTACAGAAGCTGTCGAGTTAGCAACATATAGGCTGAAGGGTGTGGCTATGTTGTGTATGAAGCTTGGAAGCAA
This sequence comes from Solanum ossicruentum, assembly GCA_025774065.1. Lineage (NCBI taxonomy): Eukaryota > Viridiplantae > Streptophyta > Magnoliopsida > Solanales > Solanaceae > Solanum > Solanum ossicruentum. The sequence continues at coordinate 36,611 of JAOTQR010110350.1, read as the reverse complement.
TATAACGGTATAGATACACCTCCAACCACCTAGAAAAATTCAAAGAGGTATTTCTTGACCACTACCTGTCATTAGAGATCCGAGAGACCTGTGCAGATCAATTCCTAAACCTCTACCAAAGGGAGTATGAGTGTGAGGGAGTATAGCCTTCAATTTAATTCACTGTCCAGGTATGCTCCTAATGTAGTTGCTACTATGGCAGATAGAGTTCACCGATATGTAGATAGGCTGGATACGTATCTGGTCAGAGACTGCACTATTGCTTCCTTGAATAAATATATGGACATAGCAAGAATGCAGGCTTTTGACAGAAATTGGAGGATCAAAGGCAGGGTAGAAGGGCACAAGAATTGGGAAAAGGGTAGGCCAAGAGGGCCAAGTCTACAGGGCAGTTTACTCCGTCCCAAGGTGAGCTTAGGCCTCGGTTCTCTAATAGACGACCTAGGCCATCATCCCCTTACTTTACATCCAGTGCTCCTCCTCAACTTCAAGGTTCTCAAGGTAATCAGTTTGGTCAATGAGGTGAAGGGTAAGGTGCCCAGACAATGGGTTATTCGACAGGCCAACCAATAACTCCCAGGCACCCTTGTAGGCAGTGTGGAAGAAATCATCTTGGTATATGTCATGTTGGGACAGATGTTTGTTATTAGTGTGGTGCACCAGGGCACATGATAAAAGATTGCCCGAGGAGGAGTATGGGTGATATAGCACGATCTTCTGGGTCAGCTGTTGCATCATCATTATTAGTTCTCGTAGCAGGAAGAGATCTGCAAGCACCTATGGGGCGTGGTAGAGGTGTTAGAGGAGAAGCTAGCTCTAGCGGGGTCCAGAATTGCACTTATGCTCTGGGGAGTCGGCAAAATTTGGAAGCTTCACCTAATGTGGTCACAGGTACATTGTCCATCTTTTCACATAATGTATGTGCATTAGTTGACCCTGGTTCTACACTATCATACATCACTCTACTAGTTGCTCGAAAGCTTAAGAGAGCACCCAAATTATTGAACAAACCATTTGAAGAGTTTACACTAACTGGTGAGTCTATTATGGCTAGAAGGGTTTATTATGATTTGTAGTAACTATTTGTGATCCTGACACATTGGCTGACTTAATTGAGCTAGAAATGGTGGAATTTGATGTTATTATGGTGTGGATTGGTTAGCTTCTTGTGACACCACTGTGGATTGCCGAACTAAGAGAGTGTACTTCCACTTTCCAAATGAGGCAATTCTTGAATGGGAAGGCAATGTTGGGGCACCAAAGGGGAAGTTTATCTCTTACTTTAAGGCTAGAAAGATGATATCTAAGGGGTATATATGTCATTTAGTTAGAGTAAGGGATATGGAGGCAGAATCGCCAACTCTTCAGTCAGTTCCAGTAGTGAATGAATTTGTCGATGTGTTTCCTGAAGAACTTCCAGGTTTACCTCCTGAACGAGAAATAGATTTTGGTATTGACTTACTTCAAGGCACTTAACCCATTTCTATCCCTCCATATAGAATGGCCTCGGCAGAATTACATGAATTAAAAGAGCAGTTAAAAGACTTAATGGAGAAGGGTTTCATAAGACATAGTATATCCACTTGTGGTGCACCAGTGTTATTTGTACGCAAAAAGGATGGCACCTTGAGAATATTTATCGACTACCGACAATTAAATAGGGTGACAATTAAGAATAATATCCCCTTTCTATGATTGATGGTTTATTAGATCAGTTACAGGGTGCCAAATGCTTTTCAAATATTGATTTAAGATCAGGTTATCACCAATTTAGTGTGAAGGAGCAAGATATACCCAAGACAGCTTTTAGAACACACTATGGTCACTTTGAATTTCTTATTATGTCATTTGGGCTAACAAATGCACCAGCTATTTTTATGGAATCTAATGAACAGGTATAAGCCATTCTTGGATGTGTTTGTAATAGTGTTTATAGATGAAATTTTGGTATATTCAAGATCAGAAGAGGACCACGCGGATCACTAGCGACAGGTGTTACAGATTATTTGTGATCGACAATTGTATACCAAATTTTCTAAATGTGAATTTTGGCTAAAATTAGTGGCATTATTGGGTCATATTGTGTATGATGAGGGAATAAGGGTTGATTCACCAAAGATAGAGGCTGTAAAAGATTAGCCAAGACCAACGACACCCACGGAAGTTCGGAGCTTCCCTGGTTTCGCAAGTTATTATCGAAGGTGTGTTGAAGGTTTTTCTTCTATTTCTACACCCCTGATAAAGCTGACACAAAAGGCAACCAAGTTCCAATGGAATGATGCGTGTGAAAGGAGCTTCCAGGAGCTGAAAAATATGCTAACTTCTGCACCTGTGCTAGTACTTCTAGAAGGTACTGAGGGGTATGCAGTGTATTGCGATGCTTCAGGAGTTGGCTTAGGGTGTTTATTGACATAGCAAGGTAAGGTAATTGCTTATGCATCTAGAAAGCTACGACCATATGAGAAAAACTATCCAACACATGACCTTGAGCTAGCAGCGGTTGTGGTTGCTTTGAAAATATGGCGCCACTATTTGTATGGGGTTCTCGTTGATATATATACTGATCATAAGAGCCTGCAGTATATTTTTAAGTAGAATGACATAAACTTAAGACAGAAAAGATGGCTAGAGCTAATAAAGGATTACGACGTTGATATACTATACCATCCGGGGAAGGCAAATATGGTAGCTGATGCCCTGAGTCGTAAGGCAATCATGAATACTAGTGATCCAGCTGTGATAAGTCAAGAAATGACTAAGGATCTACTTCAGTTAGCCAATCTGGTAGTTCATCTTCTTGAAACACCAAAGGAAGGGGTTATTGTGTAGAATACTGCGGAGTCTTCATTGGTAATAGAGGTGAAAGAAAAATAGTTCGCGGATCCTGCTCTACCACAGCTTAAGGAAAAGGTGAGTCAGGGTATAATAAAAGGCTTTGACCTTGCACAAAATAGAGTACTATACTACTAGAATAGATAATTTGTGCCTGATATTAATGGATTAAGAAAAAGGATAATGGAAGAAGCCCATCATTCTCGATATCCATCCACCCAAGATCAACTAAGATGTATCATGACCTAAAGGGAATGTTTTAGTGGGGAGGCATGAAAAGGGACCTTGCAGAATTTATGGCTCAATGCCCAAATTGCCAACAGGTGAAAGTGGAACACCAAATGCCAGGAGGTCATATGCAGTGTATAGAGCTTCCAACATAGAAGTGGGATATGATCAATACGGATTTTGTTACAGGTTTGCCTCGCTCATCTCAGATGTTTGACTCCATATGTGTAATAGTTGATAGACTCACAAAGTCAGCACACTTCTTGCAGGTCAGGAGTGATTATACAGCTGAAAAATCTGCCAAGCTATACCTCAAAGAGATAGTCAGGCTACATGGAGTCTCAATCTCTATTATTTTTGATCGAGGAGCTCAATTCACTGCAAAGTTTTGGAAGTCCTTCCAAAGGAGGTTAGGGACACAAGTGAATTTGAGTACAGCTTTCCACCCCCAAACAGAGGGTCAAGCAGAATGCACCATTCAGACAATTGAAGATATGTTGCGAGCTTATGCATTGGATTTTTAAAGGTAGATCGATGGACCATTTGCCACTTTTTGAGTTTGCCTATAATAATAGCTACCACGCGAGTATCAAGATGGAACCTTACGAAGCCTTGTATGGGAGGAAATGTAGGTCACCAAATGGATGGTTTGAAGTGGGTGAAACCACCTTGCTTGGACCAGATCTAATACAACAAGCCATGGAAAAAGTTAAGGTAATATAGCAGCGACTTCAAATAGCCCAAAGGTATCACAAATTATATAAGGACGCTAGGAGGAGAGGACTGGAATTCTCAGTAGGTGATTGGGTATTTTTAAAGGTGTCTCCAATGAAAGGGGTTATGAGATTTGGTTAAAAAAGGAAAACTGAGTCCATGTTACATAGGGCCATATCAGATTATTAAGAAGTTCGGGCAAGTTGCATATGAACTAGAGCTACCCCAAGAGCTTTCAATGGTTCATCCAGTTTTTCATGTCTCAATGCTTCAAAAATGCATAGGTGACCCATCCCATATCACTCCTATTGAGGATGTATAGGTTACAGGAGACCTCACATATGAAGAGGTACCTGTTGTTATTTTAGTCGTCAAGTTAAGAAGCTAAGGAATAAAGAAATAGCTTCAGTAAAAGTACTTTGGAGAAACCAGCAAGCAGAAGCAATAATATGGGAGACTGAGGACATGATGAAATCAAAAAATCCTCACTTATTTGAAGCTAAAGAGGAAGTCCAACATGCAGAATCGGGACACTAATAGGTACATGTGATTGAATACTTAATATGCTGTCAAATGTTTGTGTAAGTAAAAGTTTAAACTTGGTTACGCTATCTGATTGTGCTAACATTCGAGGATAAATGTAACTAAGGGGGGAGGATGTAACACCCTATACCTTACAATATTGGCACAATGCAGATGAAACGTGACATGATTTGGATAAATTGGCGCTAAATTTTAAAAGTGCTTGAATCTTGTGTTAATGGGTTATATGTGCATCTAATGCTTAAGAGGGTAGAGTGTATACATGTTTTTGTTGAATTGTGGAGATTACAGCCATAATTAAAGTAAGATAATTGAGGTTCTTGTAGGATTTAGAAGCTAGTAGGTGCGTCACCAACTTGTTTAGCTTAAATTTGCTAGCTAAACGGAGACGAGGCTCGATGTCGAATTTCTCCAAGTTCAATTATGAATAAAGTCCGTGTTAAGGGTGTAAATTTGGCTTATGTTTTAGAATCATAAATGGTCTACTTTTTCAGCCCAAGAAGTAAAATAAAAAGGGCCTAACGTCATCACAACACACTTAGCAAATTGGGCCCAAAACTAAGTGAAAGTTGGAAAAAAGGCATCCCAAGTCCATCAAGTTGGTGCTCCAAAAAGGTTGAAGTGAAAGGTAAATGAGCTACATCACCTCCTTGGTGATGTAAGGCTGATAATGCCTCATTAGATCGGCCAAATAACACTATACAAAAGGGTCAAAGCAGCTCCCAAAAGTCATTTCTCAACTTGACCACACAAAAAATCAGATTTGCTTTCTAAATTTCCTCTCAACTTTGTGAAGCAGCCAAATGACACTTTTAGGGTTATTAAGAAGACTCTAAACCTTTAAGACATAAGTATGTAATTATAGTTGTGTATTTAGTATAGTTTTATCATGAAAAACAAGAAATAGATGCTAGTTATGCTTGCTGAATTTGTTGGACAGCATGTGTGTAGAAAGTTGTTGCACACTTATCTTTGTTTTGGTGATTTCTCTATGGTTTGTGAGTTGTATTATGAATAGAACTTGGTGTTATTAACATGGTTTGAGTTATAAACATCACCCTAAGGTTGCTGCCCTGATTTTGGTTTCATTTAACAAGCCCGTTTTGTTGTGCTATCTTAAGTGTAATGTTGATTGGAACTTGTGGGCTGTTGGATGGAAGGCTATTAGCTCACGTCCTTCATGACTTATTGAGTGATGGTATAAGACTTTTTTAGGTCTTATTATATGTGTAAATATTGCTGGAACAATTTGGTTAGAGCTGGAATAGGTTTGGAGTTGTCAACGTCTAAATGTAGCGAAGGAAAACGTTATGCTGTCCATTTTTAGGTTGGGTAGAATTGTTATGTGTTGTGCTTTGCGGGCAATTGTAAGACTATTGTAACACTAAAATAGGCTGTACATGATTTGTAATGCGAATGTGTGTTATTAAAACACAATTAGGGGGCGTAAATGTCGAAAGAACCCACTCGGTTTTATGAATACCCGCTTGCTGCCCGTGTATTGTTTTCTTATGTGATTGGGCTTCCAAGGTGTATTTATTGGCTTCTAATGCTAGTTTTATCACCTACTATGTTGTAGATAAGTATTTGGAGGAAGGAAAGGTTATCTCGAGGTGGTAACAAGGTCATACAATGAGGTATGTAAGGCTACTTGATTTCGTGTCACTTGGCATGAAACATAGATCTCTCCTTGGTACATAAAGGCACTTGCCAACTCTGACCCAACTATTAACCGTGTCTCCATTCTTTGACATGTTCACATGCTTCCATACATAGTCACTTTAAAATCTGCATACCTTCTAGTATACCAAGTTACTTGGGGTCTTGTTACCAGATAAAGTTTACTAGTTGTTTCATTTCATATGCATTTTATTATTTGTGTAACGTATTCTCTTTCATTGTCATATTGTATTGTATGATTATCTACATGTCACATGCTACATATATAGTCCTACAACTCCAATACTATGACCAGCATAAGAACCATCTCAAAGGTAATTGAAAGGTAAAGCGTATTATTTATTTGATAGGTGGTAGCCCGAGGGGTAGAAGAATCATCTAGACAGGGATGATCCTATCACGGGTGGTAGCCTGAGGGGTTAAGGAAGAACCTAGCCAGGGATGATCCCGATATTTTTTATTGATGGGTGCTAGCCCGAGGGGTGGAAGAATCACCTAGTCCGGGACGATCCTATCATAGGTGGTAACCCGAGGGGTTAAGGAATAACCTAGCCAGGGACGATCCTGATACAGTTTACCACTGATCAGTTGGCCATTTGTTTTATAGTTTTGCACAAGTTATACAGTAAAGGTAAAGTAATGTAAAGGATATAAAGTACATGATTCCACAGTATAACCAAAGGTGGTCCCAAATCTTACACCTGTGCATGTTTCATTTGAGTTGTTACTTGTTATACAATATATCCAGCCTTACATTATCTCGTACTGATGTCCCTTATGGGGGACTTGCATTTTATGTTATAGGTACAGGTGCTAGAATATCTCCCCAGTAGGAGTACAGGATATTCAGTTGTGGTTATCAAGCTCCAGGTTGCTTCGGGGCTTTGTGTATGTCTAGAAATTATATGTTTATATTGTACATCTAGTTAAGGCAGGGCTTGTCCCGACCCTTATCATATTCTTTTCTTTATTTAGAGGCTTTGTACACTATGTAAATTAAAGTGTGGTCATGTCTTGTACTTTGAATACCGAGGCCCCACGTCCTAGTCATATGCATTTCCTTTATAGCTTGTTATCATTGTTTATTTTCTTAAATACATGTCAAATATAGAAATCCCTTAGAATATGTATAGAAGCGCACAGATACAGGTTGGTTCTCCCATTGACTTATCGGCAACGGGTACCATTTCGCCCTAACGGGACTTGGGGTATGACAAAAGTATACCTATCCTTTGTAAATTTTTATGTTGATGATCATCAAAAACTTAATTTATTCCATACATGTTTTGTTATGAAGTATTTTATACAACTCTATATGCTATTTTGTTAAAGAGTGTAAGAATGAACTTAGGAGATGAGTCTAGAGCCTTGAATGTAAGAATGTACTTGTCATTTTGGATATGGTCCTGAAATGAGAGTGTTGATGATGGTGTTTATGATGTTGATGTTCTTAGAGTCTTAAAGAGTTTGGAACTTAATTATAAAAGAATGTTCCGAGTCCAAGAGTTGATAATTGAAGTAATAAATTGAGTTAAAAAAGGTCCAATGAGACTAGATAAAGAGTAAATATGATGTTTGATATCTTATGAGCATGTGAGCCCTAGAAGGAGTATTAAGTACCGAAATGAGTAAGAGTAAGTCCCACTCGCATTCATTAACTGCGTGGCCAATGAAGGAGAGGATTGGACCAAAAGTCGGATGTTTCCTTAATCCCAAAAGAGGACTTGATGTTCTTTATTTGTGGATCCATATAAATTATGTCCTTTACCCCGGAAAGGTACTTAATTGATGTGGCAATGATATCACTTCGTTGTATTATCACCAGCTCATAGGTGATGGTTGTCAATTAGAGAAACTCCCTGATAGGTTCCACACTGATAGTGCTTTGATGTCGAGTTGATGTCTTGAGACTTGCTTGATGTTGATGAGTTATTGTCTGCTCCTTATCCTTACCTGAGATGAGTACCTATCATTCTGAGTGAGTATCTTATGAGTTGAGATTAGTCCATGTTATTTCTGTCTATATTGATTCATTATACTATTTTACATATCGTACATTTCGTGTACTGATGCAACTTGGCCAGGTAGCATCTTATGATGCACATACAAGTGATAGAGGACTTCAGTAGATGACTCATTGAGGTTCAAAGTTCCATAGTTTCAGAGATTGGTGAGTCCTCCCCTGCATTCAGAGGATACCATTTGTTTTATTTCATATCTTTTGAGTTTATTCTTTTGAGTTTGTGATAGCCATGGTCTTTATGGTATCTTCCTATAATATAGAAGTAGAGGCTTCATAGGCATAGAGATGATGGCTTTGATTTTTGGAGTCTTTCCCTCTCTAAACTGAGTTTCTAAAACTCTATTTTTAAGTCATGGATGTTGAGACTAGTCTTTTGGCCTATGGCCTTTATTCTTGATATAGATGTGACTGAGTTGAGTTGCCCACTATCATATTTTTACTTAACTTCTGATGATTTCAGTTGTATAGTTGATTGAATGACTGTCTTGAAATCGAGTAGTTCATTTTTGGGACTAGCAATAGTCTTGAGGTATCGTCCACTTCTAGGGTACCCTCCTAAGGCATGGAAAACTTAGTATCAGAGTATAGAGTTCAAGAGTCCTAGAGAGTCTATGAAGCCATGTCTAGTAGAGTCTTGTTTATGTGTAAGTTGTGCACCACACTTCATAAGCAGAGGCTATAGGATACTAGGAATGGTTACAATTATTTTGTATTCTCAATCATTTGATAAAGTTTAACTCTCTTAAACTCTATTCTAATTCATGTGTGACATGTTTGTAGATCATGCCTCCTAAACATACAATTGCCCAAAGAAATGTCGCAGCTCTACCAATGAGAATACCCCTCCAAAGGTCACTACTCTAATGGGGACAAGGATGTAGGGTCTACCTACCAGAACATGTGAGGTTCCACAGGCCCCTCATGCACAACAAGCCTCCACCACAGAGGCAGACATTAGGGGAGCAATTACTTTGCTAGCTCAGCTAGTGGCCTCCCAGAATAACAGCCGAGTCGCCCAGGCCTCTAACACTAGCTCTCAAGAGCCCACTGTTGCAACTAGACTCAAAGACTTCATGAGAATGAACCTTCCAATTTACACAGGGTTGAAAGTTTAAGAGGACCCATAGAACTTTATCAATGAGATGTGCAAGGTCTTGAGGGCTTTATGTGCGACTGAGGTTGAGGGATTTGAACTTTCCTCCTATCAGCTTAAAGATGTTGCCAATGTCTGTTATAACTAATGGGAGGATAGTTGAGGTGAGGATGCTGAGCCTACTGAGTGGGATTAGTTTGAGACTGCTTTCCTCTATCACTTCTTTCCCCAAAAGTTGAGAGAGGCAAAGGCTGATGAGTTCGTGAACCTAAAGCAAGAGGTGATGACCGTTAAAGAGTATAGTCTCAAGTTTATTAAGTTCTCCAGGTATGCTCTAGAGATGGTCCAAGATATGAGGGCAAAGATGAGAAAGCTCATGTCTGGGTTGGGTAAGCATGTGAAGAAGGAGTGCAAAGCATCATTGATGATCCCAGGTATGGATATCGCTAGTATTACCATTTACGACCAACAAATCGAGGAGAATAAGAAGAAAGATAGAGAAGAGCATCTGAGCAAGAAATCCAAATTAGTAGGGCATGAGCCTAGCCAGTAGAAGAAAAATAAGGGTGATAAATCCTACTTTCAGAAAATGTCTTCTAGTTATGCACCCTCTATAGCAAGCACCCCGTCCTACAAAATAGATATGATCAAAAGTCTTATGGTCACCAGAATTTCAGGGCTTAGGGTTCTCGATCCCAGGTTAGTGTGACCCAAGGTTCGAGGGGAAAGTCGTCCTATGGCAAGTGTGGAAAACTACACCTAGGTAAGTGCCGCGAGGGCATAAATGCTTGTTATAAGTGTAGACAAACTAGTCACTTCTAGAATGAGTGTCCAATAAAAAGATGGGGTGATGGAAGTAATAAAGCATAGTCCTCCACAGTACCCCCAGCCAGTAGTCATCATAGGGGTACTACTACGAGTGCAGGATGCTGGACAAACTATCTTTATATAATGGGTAATCTCAGGAGCAGGAGGTGGCACAAGATATCGTTACGGGTATGCTTTGAGTCTTTACTTTTGATTGTTATGCATTGCTTAACCCGAGTACCAGACACTCTTTTGTGACTCCTTGTGTGGCTAGTTTATTGGATTCTTCCAAAGTGTTTGCTTGAACCCTTTTTTATTTCTACTCCTACTAATAAGTCTATCCTAGCTAAAAGTGTCTATAGAAATTGTGTAGTATCCATCTACCACAGGGATACCTTGGCTGTCTTGGTAGAGTTAGAGATGGTGGATTTTGATGTGATCGTTGGCATGGATTGGCTTCATGCCTATTATGCCTCCGTTGATTGTAGGACCCAAATTGTTTAGTTACATTTCCCTAATGAACCAGTGCTAGAGTGGGAAGGGATTTCTATTACACCTAAGGGTAAGTTTATCTCCTTTCTTAGAGCTAAAAAGATAATCTCTAAAGGTTGTATTTACCATCTTGTGCAAGTTAATTCTTGTGATGTTGAACCTCCTAGTCTAGAGTCTATGCCAATTGTAAATGAGTTTCCTAAAGTGTTTCCTGAGGATCTGCCTGGAGTCCCTCCTGGCAGATTGACTTTGGGATTGATGTTCTTCCTAATGCCCAACCTATCTCAATTCCACCTTATAGGATGGCCTTGTTGAATTGAAATAGTTGAAATAACAATTGAAAAACTTGTTAGAGAAGGGCTTCATAAAGCCTAGTGTTTTTCCTTGGGGTTCTCCTTTCTTATTCATGCGAAAGAAAGATAGATCTCTCAGAATATGTATAGACTATAAGCAACTATACAAGGTCACAATAAAGACTAAGTATCCCCTCCCCAGGATACATGATCTGTTTGACCAACTTCAGGGTGCCACTTGCTTATCCAAGATAGACCTCAGATCTGGTTACCATCGGTTAAAGGTGAGGGAATATAATGTTCCAAAGACGGCCTTTAGAATAAGGTATGGCCCTTTTGAGTTCTTGGTCATGTCCTTTGGTTGCCTAATATACTTGCATCTTTCATGGACTTGATGAACAAAGTATTTAGACAATACCTTGACATGTTCATGATAGTATTTATCGTTGATATCCTTGTATACCCATAGGATGAAGAGGAGCATGTCAATCACCTAAAAATGGTTTAGAAAACTCTTAACGACTGTAAATTCCATGTAAAGTAATTGAAATATAAGTTTTGGCTCAAGTCAGTGGCCTTCTTAGGTTATGTTTCCTCTGGTGATGGTATTCGAGTGGATTTCAACAAGTTGAAGCGATTAAGAACTAGCCCAGACCAACCTCTCCAATTGACATAAGCTGTTTCTTGGGGTTGGCAGGCTACTGCCACAGATTTGTTGATGGGTTTTCTTCATTATCTGCACCATTAACCACGTTGAGTCAAAAAAAGGTCGAGTTCTAGTACTCTAACTAATATGAGAGAAGGTTTCAAGAGTTGAAGACAAGATTTACCACAGCACCAGTTCTTACTTTGCCCAATGAGACGGAAGACTTTATGATATATTATGATGCATTCAGAGCTAGAATGGGTTGTGTGCTGATACAGAGAGGGAAGGTTATAGCCTATTCTTTTAGATATCTAAAGATTCATGAAAGGAACTACCTAACTCATGATCTCGAATTGGAAGCAGTGGTGTTCTCACTTAAAATCTAGCAAAACCACTTGTATGAAGTACATATGGACATGTTCACTGACCAGAAGAGCTTGCAATATGTCCTTAGTCAGAAAGAGCTCAATCTGCGACAGAGGAGATGATTGTAGTTGCTCAAGGATTATGACATGAGCATTCTCTACAACCTAGGTAAGGCTAACATTGTTGCTAATGCTCTTAGCAGGTTATCTATAGGTACCACTATCTATGTGGAGGAAAGGAAGAAAGAGTTGGCTAAGGATGTACATAGATTTGCCTAACTGGGAGTACATCTTGAAGAAAATAATGAAGGAAAAGTCAACATTCAGAATGGGTCTGCTTCATCTTTAGTGTTAGAGGTAAAGGAAAAGCAAGACCAAGATCCTATCTTACTCCAATTAAAGGAAGTTGTCCACAAATAAAAGGTGATGGTCTTCTCCAAAGGGGGAGATGAAATGCTGATATACCAGAGTAGATTATATGTTCATGATGTTGATGGTGTTAGAGAAAGAATCATAGATGAAGCTCACAGTTCAAGATATTCTATTCATCCTGGCTCCACCAAGATGTACCATGACTTGAGGGAAGTCTATTGGTTGTAAAAGGAATGAAGAGGGATATTGTTGAGTTTGTTTCGAAGTGTCCCAATTGTCAACAGGTCAAGGTTGAACATCAAAGACTATGTTGATTGGCTTAGAGCTTTGATATTCCTAAGTGAGAATAGGAGATGATCAACATGGATTTCATTATCGGTCTACCGAGATCCCAAAAGCAACATGATTCAATATGGGTAATTGTTGATATGATGACCAAATCAGCTCACTTCTTAGCATTCAAGATGACTAACACTGCAAAAGAGTATCCTAAGTTGTACATTCGTGAGATTAGGTTGCATGGAGTTCCTTTGTCTATCATCTTGGACAGAGGAGCTCAATTCACCTCCCAATTTTGGAGATCTTTTCATAAGGGATTGGGTACTAATGTAAATCTGAGTACAACCATCCAACCTCAGACAAATGGTCAAGCAGAGTGTACCATTTAGACTTTAGAGGATAGGTTAAGGGATTGTGTCCTCGACTTTAAAGATAATTGGGACGACCACTTGCCTTCGATTGAATTTGTGTATAATAATAGTTATCATGCAATTATCCATATGGCCCCCTATGAAGCTTTGTGTGTGAGAAGATATAGATCACTGATTGGATTGTTTGAGGTTGGTTAACCTAATTTTATTGGACCTGACCTTGTCCACTAGTCTATGGAGAAGGTGAAAGTTATTAGGGAGAGGTTAAAGACTACCCAAAGCCGCCAAATATCTTACACTGATGTGAAAAGATAGGACTTAGAATTTGAGATAAATGATTGGGTGTACTTGAAAGTGTCACCTATGAAAGGTGTCATGAGGTTTGGAAAGAAAGTAAAGTTGAATCCTTGCTATATCGGTCCCTATCAAATTTTGAGGAGAATTGGGAAAGTCGCTTATGAGCTAGAACTGTCTTTCGAGTTAGAAGAGATTCATCTGGTGTTCTACGTTTCAATGAAGAAGAAGTTCTTAGGAGATCATATGTTGGTGATCCCTGTGAATAGTACTAGAGTAAAGGATAGCCTATCCTATGAGGAGGTTCTAGTCCAAATCCTTGATCGTCAAGTTCACAAGCCGAGGAACAAAGAAATAGCCTCCGTCAAAGTCCTATGGAGGAACTAATTTATTGAGGAAGCTATTTGGGAAGCTGAGGAATCTATGAGAACAAAATACATGCATCTATTTGTGTCAAATGATAAGATGTCGAAGGTAATGTTCCTATCATTAACTTAATTGATATTGACATTCTTTAGTTGATATGCTTATTCTTAGGTCTGAGTAAGTTGATGAACTTACTCTTGGGCATGAGTAGAGTTTATAGAGGTTGATGAAGAGTTGAGAGTTTGTGTTATCGAGTGAATATTCAGATAGGTCTTGAGTCTATTCCTGCTTTATTTCCACCTTTTCTCATCATTCGAGGAGGAATAATCCTAAGTGGGAGATAATGTAACACCCGATGAAATTACCGAAATAACTCTAGAGGAGAGACATGTGCATAACATATCTTCCCGAGATCTAATGGAAAATCCAAGTTTAGATTTGCGATCAACATGAAAAATTGAGAGGGGAAGTGGTCTCGATCGAATTTTAGAGTGACCAGATCAAAAGATAATTTTTTGATACAAACAGCAAGACAATCTCTGTGAGCATCAGGGCCACAATGCACCCTGAATGCGGACTTACAAGTTATTTTTTCAAGTTTTTGACGGAATTTGGAAAAACTCATTTGGAGGATTTTTGGAAGAAAATACACTGCTCCATGCTCAAGGCGCATCACAAACCTCTGTAAATGCTGAGGCAATTTTTCTTTTATTTTCTTGAGGGGTATTTTAGACCTTTCACAACCCCTCCCAAGTTTAATAGATGAATATAAGAGTTGTTTTTGCTGAAAATAGGGTTCCAAAACCCATTTTTCTTAAATTCTAGAAGGAAAAATCTTGAGAGAAGGAGAGAGGGATCTTAGGATGTTGAAGATTGAAGTCAATCCCATGTAGAAATTGGCGTTGTACTTTACCCAGGTAGGTAAGGCTAACTCAAAACATGGATTTATTCTTCCATGTATCCTTTTATTGAATTAAATTGCTAGATGAATGTATTGAGTGTTCATGTATGGATTTCTTGAGTATTTTCATATAAAGTATATCTATTCTTTATAATTTTCACATGGATGATCATTACAAACGTTATTTACTGCATAAATGTTTTATTATGAAGTATTTCATATAACTCCATACACTATTTTGCTAAAGAGTGTAAAATGAACTTAGGAGATGAGTCTAGAGCCTTGAATGTATAAATGTACTTGTCATTATGGTTGTAGTCCTGACTTGAGAGTGTTGATGAGATTGATGTCCTAAGAGTGTTAAAGAGTTTGAAACTTAATTATAAAAGAATGTGCCGAGTCCAAAAGTTGTTGATTGAAGTAATAAGTTGAGTTTAAAAAGGTCCAATGAGACTAGATGAAGAGTAAACCTGATGTTTGATATCTTATGAGCATGTGAGTCCTAAGAGGAGTATTAAGCACCAAAATGAATAAGAGTAAGTCTCATTAGCACTCATTAATTGTGTGGCCAACGTAGGAGAGGATTGAATTATAAAAGTGGATGTTTCCTTAGTCCCAAAATAGGACTTGATGTTATTTATTTGTGCATAGAACAGATGTGATGTCCTTTACCATAGCAAGGTACTGGATGGATATGGCAACGACATCATATTGTTTATCATCACCAGCTTATAGGTGATGGTACAAAAACTCCCAGATAAGTTCCACACTGAGAGTACTCTAATGATGAGTTGATGGCTTGAACCATTATTGGTGTTGATGAGTTATTGTCTACTCCTTATCTTTACCTGAGATAAGTATCACGACCCAAGCCTCAGTCATAGACGTGACACAGTGAATGGAAATGCAAAGGGACCCCAAACAAGCCTCTTAACATATCATTTACACATCCTTGGTTGCGGAAGAAATTAAACAGAAATAAGAGAATATAAAATAAGGATAAAGTGAATAAGGTAGACCTTTCATAGAATAAATCATCAAAGGAGTCAAAGCTCAAAGCATAAATACATAACTTGTCCAACAACACCTTTAACATAGATTAGGTAGGGTCCAAGAAAACTTTTTTGGCGCACCCTCATAGTCCATAAGCATCTAAACAAATAAAATAGTATTGACATAACATAGGATCAATAGCTATAGTCCTCGGAGTTGAGGACTCGCCAAGCTTGCTTCAAGAGATAGTACTAGCCATGTAACAGAGGAGGATGATCAAGTGGAGCTCTGGTTCTTACATGGTAACATCATGTAGGCATAGACTATGCGCTTTAATGTTTCAATGTACTAAGTATTTAGGATGCAATGCCATAAGAGATAAGTACATATAGGAAATGGATGAACATAGTAATAATATGGCATGCATCAATGGTGCTTGAAGTAAAACATGCTTATATAGAACATATTACATATTTAGTAAGAGACCATCATTATAGTATCCAAGGCCTACCATTCCCTTGGAGAGGTTATTGAGGTTTCAACCTCTCCATTGGTTGATATTTGTCACACCCTAAAATCTACAGAGATTGAGGTATCAATCCCTCAATTGGTTGATGGTTATCACACCCTACCATCCATGGTGCTTGAGGCATAGCCTCCCCTCGACAAGGCGTGTTCACTTGCAACACTATAAATACTTTTTATGAAACCAACACACATATACATTCTTTCATCATCATAAAGCCACTTAACTCATAAGGCATGCAATAGACCTTCAATAGCGCAAAAATCCATAATCGAACATTTTATCAAATACTTGGCCGGTGTGTAATGCTGGTTCAAAATCATGCAATTCAAGAGTGAAATGATGAGAGAAAATTTAATGTAAATCAACCCATCAACACTTGGTAACACTCTCATGCAAGATACATTAAAACTCTTCATCAAATCTCATCATAGAACATAGATTCATAGCTCAAAACATGTTTAAAAAGTCTAGATAAGTAAATGAACTTGAAAATATGTAATTTGTATAAAATGGAAGGTTGGGCACCATGGGTGAAAGGACACAATGATTGAAACCCCGATACCTCAACTTTGGAGATTCCCTTTATGAAGATTAAAATGAGAACTTGAAGCTTGTGTGAATTCTTTAAGATCCAGAATGAGTTTGGTATACTTGAATTTTGGGTGAAATATTTGGCCAAGTGTTTGACAGGGTTTGGGGAATATCTTGAATGATATGAGATTGAAAAATGACTAAGTATTGGTGTTTTTACACATAGGAAGGCTTAGGCCCATGACCTAAAGTCCTTGGACCAAACTAAAAAAACTTGCAAAAAAATGTATAGGTCCACGCCCTGGCGACATCATGCTAGAAGCGTGGATCGATTTTGGAAATCAAAAATTTTGTAAAATCACATTTTGATACGATTGCTCTAAAATCGGGGTTACACCTATTTCCCATTCAATTTTTCCCCCTGATCATGAATATGAAGTCAGATTTTTAATATCACACACGAATTTTGAGATATATGAAAATTACAAATATGGGCATTTCCGAGGCACATTTTCGGGCACTTTTTTAGATTTTTTGAAATCTCCCTATTGGGAACATTCATCCTAAAATGACCCCAAAAAGTGCCTAAAAATGTGCCACGGAAGAGCCTAGAATTATAATTTCCATATATCTCAAAATTCGTGCGTGATATCGAAAATCCGACTTCATATTCTTTTTCAGGGGGAAAAATGGAGCGGAAAATGGGTCTAACCTAAATTTTAGAGAAACCGTCTCAAAATTCAAAAATGCAAAGTGAGCAATTTTCAGTGAGCTAGCGTGCCCCAGGGGCGCAGAGAAAAAAGTATTGTTTGTCCAATTTTAGTAGTTTGGTCCAAGGCATTTGAGTCTTGGGCCTATGTCTTCCCATATGTGAAAATACCTATAGTTAGCCATATTTTACTTTCATATAATACAGACATTTCCCAATACTCTCTCAAATACTTAGACAAATATTTCACCCAATTCAACTGTCCCAAACTCACTTCCAGATCTCAAGAAACTCATTCAAGCTTCAAGCTCTCATTCAAATCTAAGTCAAGCTTATTTATGTAATTGAAGACCATCGTGAGGCCCCTACATCAAGCCAAGTCCAAAGGAATTTCCTTTGGCTATGTTTTCACATGGATAGGTAGAATGGGTCAACTTTAAAGGGGAATATCTCTTAGCACTCAAAGAACTGGGTGCCCCACGATCTACCAAATCTAAGATCTTTTAATTAGCTTTCCAACGCTTTTGGTTTTACCTTATTTAGCATTTGGATGAAGATGTTACGCCTGTTTTCATAGAACTTGTATGTGCATGTGTATTTACAGGTTTTTGTAAAATTTCACCTCATTAGTGGTTTCAGTGAATTTGGCCATATCTATTAGTATTTGGGAATTCCTATGCTATCTTAACACCTCCTAACGACCTAACTCTATTCCTAAATATCAAATTCACTCCTACCAATTGGAATACACTCTCAAATTCTCTCAAGAGCCTCCATCAAAACCTCAA
Organism: Solanum ossicruentum; assembly: GCA_025774065.1. NCBI lineage: Eukaryota > Viridiplantae > Streptophyta > Magnoliopsida > Solanales > Solanaceae > Solanum > Solanum ossicruentum. Next base: position 18,762 of record JAOTQR010110350.1, on the reverse strand, counting down.
TATAAATTCAAGGAAACTCAAGAGCAAGCTTTGGATTCCAAGACCCACTTCCAAATTTCAAGTCTTTCACAACTCAATTTCAAAAAATTCAAGATCTAAGTCATGTGGGTTTCATTCATGGGTACCTTTCACCCATGAAGCCCAATCTTCCATTTCTATGAAAATTCGATGTTTCCAAGTTGTGTTGCCTATGGGTAATATTCTTTAGAGATTATGATCATATACTATATTGGGATGTTATGAAAAGGTGAAAATACATGATTACTCATTTTTAAGTCTATACCATGAGATGATTTACCTATTATGATTATGCATATTTTAAGCTTAGGAACCGTGATCTCTCTTGGGACTTGATAAGGGGTTTTAATGTATTTTTCAAGATGGTATTACCAAGTATTGGTGGGCTATTTTACTTCAAGTTTTCTTGCATGATTTCACTGTTGAATTGCATGGTTTTATAGTAGCACTATACACTAGCCAAGTGTTTAATAAAATCCGAATTATGATTTCTTGAAGAATTGAAGATCTAATGCATGTTTTATGAGTTCAATGACTATATGATGATGAAAGGAATGTATGTATATGATATTATCTCTATAATGTTGGGAATTGACCAAGCTTCGCTCGGGGGGTTATAGGCCTGGGTAACCTTGTTGAGGGGTTTGTACCTCGATCGCCTAGCTCGAGTGGTGGTAGGCCCGTGCAACCATGTTGAGGGGTTTGTACCTTGATAACCATGTTTGGGGGTTAGTACCTTGATAACAATGTTGGGGTTTGTATTCCATCAACCATGTTGAGGGGTTTGTACCTCATCAACCATGCTGCGGCGCTTATACCTCATCAACCTATTAAGGGGTTCGTACCTCATTCGCCTCTCTATGGGGGTGGTAGGACTTGGATATGCACTAATAATGGTCTCTCCCTACACATATATTACATTCTATGTAAGAATAAGTTACTCTAGGCATCTTCCATGCATGTCATATTGCTATATGCGCATCTATTACCTAATTATGTATTTTTATTATGTTGCCTATTTATTGTTTCATTGCATCTTACATATTTAGTACATTCAAACACACTAATGCATACTCTATGCCTACATGATATTATCATGTAGAAACCGAAGCTCATATTGATTCTCCACCTCGTGGCTATATGGATTGTTCAAGTTAGCTTTTAGTGAGTCCTCAAGTTCAGGAACAATATTTATATTCTTTCATGCTTATGTTTAGCCTATATGTCATATATTTGGATTACCTAATGTCATTATTATAAAGGTTAGCCTGGTTTCTTGTCTTGCCCCCGCTAAGTTCTATGTTTAGAGGTGATATTGGACAAATATGTAAGGATTTATGAGCTTAACTCTCTTGAAATTTTAATTAAATGAAAGTTTTTCCCTTAGTACCCATGCCTTTATTTCTAATTTGTTATTGTGTTTAATTACTGTCACGACCAAGGATGTGTACTGATATGATAAGAGGTTTGCTTGGGGTTCCTTCGGGTTCCCCTTGCGTCATGTCACATGTATAACCTAGTTTGGGTAATGAAAAACTTGATATCAGAGCACTAGGTTGTTAGGTCCTCGGCGTCCAATACACCACGTCGATTAGAGTCCCATTCATTATTGTGAAGTGCGTCATGACTATGAATAGGAGGCTATGAGGCATACTAGGAAATGATTCCCTTCTCCATGATCTATGTCGTGCAATAGAGTTAGGTTCCCTAGATCTTAACGTTATTGACCTCAAATGGTGAGCCTAACTTCAATAATAAGAATGGGAACTCATCAACATCACCCTTTCATTAACATCAACATTAAAGGCTCACAAGAGGTATAATCTTTAAAAAAAAAAAAAGTGGGGGGGGGGGTGCTTAATTCGGCCCTACAAAATCATTAATATTTTCATGATTTAGACACATCTTTCGGAAGATGATAATCATCATAGAGTCACTTGAATCATAACTCAACGAATAAATTATGAAAACATAAAGAATCCTTAAAAAGACATTTTATCAAACGCTTGGCGGGTGTGTAATGCTAGTGTAAAACTATACAATTCCAGAGTGAAATCATGCTAGAAAATTCAATGTAAAACCTTCAATTGATATTTGGTACCACCTTCAAGCAATATACATCAAAAGCCTTCATCAGATATTTCAATAGATCTTAGATTCATAGCTCAAAACATGGTAAAATAGTCACAATTTCATAAACCCCAACATAGTGTGTAGTGATTTTCATAATAGATAAGACTCATGAGTAAATCAACTTTAAAACATGCAATTTTGAGGATAATGAAGCGTGGGCATCATGGATGAAAGAAACCATGAAAGAAACTCACATACCTTAGCTTTGGAGAATAGCTTGATGAAGATTGGAGATGGGGACTTGAAGCTTGAAGGAGAACCTTAAGATGTTGATGAGGTTTTGGAACTTGAATTTTGAGAGAAATATAAGACTAAGTGCTTGCGTGAGTACTGGGGAATGTCTTTTATGATATAAAGGAAATATATGGCTAAGTATTAGTATTTTCTCGTGTGGGAAAACTTAGGCCCAAGACTTAAAAGTCTTGGACCGAAATTAAAAACTGGCACCAAAAATATACAGGGGAGCGTTGCGTTAAGAATGCGCAGAAGCTACTAGAAATTGATACTTGAAAAAATCAAAATTGTGAATCGTTCACTCTAAAATTGCTGTTAGACCCTTCACCCCCTAACCTTGACTCCCTAAACAAGAATATGAGGTCAGATTTCCGAAATAATGCATGGATTTTGAGATATATGAAAATTATAAATCTGGGCACTTCCGAGGCACATTTTCGTGCACTTTTGGGGTCGTTACAATATCTCCCCCTTGGGAATATTCATCCCCGAATGTCAAAGAAATGTATATGAGAGGAGCAATCATAACCAAATCAACCCCAGCAAGAATGCAACAATACATTTAAACCACTGATTTGAATACATCAACATAAGTGTCAAAAACCACCATGAACTTGTTAACATAAACATGGATGCATGCAAATTGAAACATAAGGCTTTGAATCATGAAAGGACTTGATATGTTATCATAAGCTTGAATAGAAATAAAAGAGATACGGATATCATTTCTCCATACCCGTTCCGGCTCCCTGAGAGACACTTTCGACTTGAAGATTATTCCAATGAGCTTTGATGAACACTACACCCTTAAAAATCAACCTATACTCATATCCACCTCTACTTTCCATCGGTGCTCCTCATAAGTCAACTCATCATCCACAACGTCTACAACTATATCCATAGGCAACTCCAATTCGTATGAAACCTAACCAATCTTCCCCTATACTCTATAAGGACTCATAATTCTAAACTCATTGACAAGCTTAAACCCACCTAGTCCACTTGGTACCATAAATCACCATCTCCCCCTTGGGAGACAACCTCTACTCTACCATCACTTCACCCCAAACTTCCAATCCTAATAAAACAGAATCAAGGCCTTGCTTAATCTGGACTTCTCCAACCCAAGAAGATTTGGAACCATCAAGAATACTATACCACCATGCATCAACTTCCTCCAACCTAATCCCCCAATCTAGCCAAATGATGGGCCCCTCAAGTCATCTTTTTGCCACCATCATCAACACATGCTAGGCTACCTAAAGCACTAACCACAACATTAGCCTTACTAGGAAAAATAATACACACTCATATCATAATCCTTAAAGAAAGCTAACCACCTTCTCCTTATCCTTCATTCACACCTATCATATTTAGCAAACAACCTCTCATCCCTAAGACTTGCAACACTACTCCCAAATAATTCACAAGCTCTAAATAAATCAATGCTCCACCACTAGAAACCTCCACAAACATGCCAAGGTAGGGTTTTAAGACCCTATCTACAAAACCTATAAACATAGCCATTGCATAAGCCAACCAAACAACTCCAACAATACTCAAATACTCACCCCTAGTCCGAAAAGACACTTAGGAATATCACCTACCCTCATCATCGCTTAGAGACAAAACCAGAAACAAGGATCAAGCTTAGAGAAGCGACTATCCCATTGTAGTTTTCCAAATAATCAACCATCCATATCCATCATATTACAACCTTACAGGTTCTACACTCATGGGAACATAATATGCATGCAACTAATCTAGCCCAAGTATTACATCAAATATCCGCTACATCAACTTCAACAAGTCATAAGGCAAGATGAACACAGAACAACACCTATGAACATTCTTAGCAAGAACTTACTCAGCAAAGAGGTACATACCAAAGGTTCACATAAAAACTCGGGGCACACAAGAAACCCATTAGCAACCAAAAATGAAAAATGCAAGGTATAGAGGAACCTAGATCCATCAAAATCAAAACCTTCAACTACCCACAAATTACCAAGCCAAGTCTAGTGAACCCTAGAGGGGTATGGTTGAGAATGTCGACAACCATCCTTATGTTCTTTAGGGATCCATAGACAATGCCTCATCTTATGATCCATTCCACCACATCAAAAACATGTACCCGAGCTAGCTAAGCAATCTCCTGGGTGGTATATTCCATACATGTTGCATGTAGGAGGAGCTTTTCCACCAATACCTTCACTATGATACCTAGGGTTTCCACTCCATCCTTGGCAACCCTCTTGCTTGGAGCATCGCCGGACTCTTAATCTTGGAAGTACAATCAAATCGAGCCCTCTTGGATACCTCACTTCTCCTCTTTCTAAGCTTCGTCCCCTCAAGTTGTTTGGCATATGTCATGAGGCAGGAAAAATCCATACCACTAATCTATATAGTGAACCGACACTCCTCATTCACCAAACCAGACACGCCCATCACGAACTTCTTCATTCAAGCCCTTGGGTCGGCAATCTAGTGAGGAGCATATTTTGAGAGTTGGTTGAACTTGAGGACATACTTCCTCACACTCATAAATCCTTCATTCATCTTTATAAACACCACCAAATTTAGCTTCCCTAAGCTCAAGACAGAAGAACAGATTAAGAAAGGCCACCTTGAAATCCTCCCATGAAACCACATTGTCAACCTCCTTCTCTTCCTTCAAATGTGTGAATCATATTTGTGCCTTCCCCTTGAGTTGGTAAGTCGCCTACTCCGCCTACTCTTTTGACCTCTCCCCCATAGTAGATAGCACATTGAATACTTCATCAATGAACTCTTGAGGGTCCTCATCCACCTTTGACCTATAGAATACTAGTGGGTTCATCCTGATGAAGTCTCTCACCCGATATTCTAGGGTAGGAGCATGAGGGGCTTGGGCCCCTTGATTGGCTTAATTAGCCACAACTTGGGTAAGCATAGTGGGAGCATCCCGAAACCCTCCATTGGCCGATCGCCCCTCGGGTGTGCGGGCTTGTCTTCCCCTTGCGTTAGGCATGATCTATATCAAAGAACAATCATTAGAGGGGAACATTTCCTAAAATGTCTCATAGCCTCTTCCTCATAGTTGTGGTGCATGACATAACCATGAACAAGACTCTAATTGATGCGGTGTATTGGACTTCGAGGACCTAACAACCTAGTGCTCTGATACCATCTTTTCCATGACCCAAGCCTAGGGCCTAGACATGACAGGTGAAAGGGGAACCTAAAGGAACCCAAAACAAGCCTCATAGAATATCATTACACATCCTTGGTTGTGGAAGTAATTAGAATGACGATAAGAGATAAACATAAACAATGGGAATTGGAACTAAGGGTAAACTTCCATATCATAAACATCAAGAAACAAGAGAGTAAAGGCTTATATCATAGATACATAACATGTCCAATAACACCTCTAATACATAGATAAGAGCGGGGGACAAGACAAGTAACCAGGCTCACCCTTATAGTAATGTCAATAAGTACTCCAACATATACAAGACATAGACTAAGCATAACCATGTTAGAAGGTAGATATTGTCCCCGTACATGAGGACTCACTAAAAGCTAACTTAAACAATGCGTCTAGCCACGTGAAGGTGGAAGGTGATGAAATAGAGCTCATATTCCTACATGGTAACATCATGTAGACATACAGTATTCATTAGTACATTTAAATATACTAAATATATGGGATGCAATGCAACAATAGATGGGCAACATAAGAAAAATGCAATATCATAGTCAATGGATATCATAATAACAATATGACGAGTATAAATGACACTTGAAGTAAAACATGCTTACAATCTGAATCAACTTATATAGTTCATAATAAGAAAGTGTGGGAAGAAACCTCAACCGACATAACATAATACCAACTGAGCTACAACGTGGAATCCTATGTTACCCTACACAGGAAGAAAGGGGGAAGTTACTTGCCAAGGTGAACCTCTTAATGACTAAGTGGGTCCACTAAGCCTTATGTGAACCGAGTATATGCCTCTAGTTCTTGGACACTGGTACTCGCCTCAAGCCCAGACTCAGGTACTCACCTCAAGCCATCATATTTAGGATACTCACCTCTCAGAGATTTGGGGACTCGCCTCTTATCTCATCACCTATGGTGGCACGTAGTTCTAGTACTTGGGGACTCGCCTCTAGTCCACTTGATGCTAAGTCTAATTCCACAGAATATAAAAGTTAATCATACTTTAATAACTTGCAATAAACATAGAGGCATGGAACGAGTAGTTCTTAATATCATTGACCTCAAATGGTGAGCCTAATTTTAATCATAAGAATGGGTCATTATCAACATCACCCTTTCATTAACATCAACATTAAAGGCTCACAAGCGGTATAATATTTAAAAAAAAAAGGGCTTAATCCGACCCTACAACATCATCAATATTATCCTTTAACATTAACATCAAAGGCTCCGAAGAGGTGTAACTTAGAAAAAGGGGCTTAATTCAGCCCTACAACATCATCAACATTTTCATGAAACACATTTTTAGAAAGCTCATAATCATCATAGAGTCATTTGAATCATAACTCAATCAATAGATCATCAAAACTTAAAGAATCCTCAAAAATCCATTTTATCAAATACTTGATGTGTTTGTAATGTTAGTGTAAAACCATGAAATTCAACAGTGAAATCATGCAAGAAATTTCAATGTAAAACTTTCAATAGATACTTGGTAGCACTCTCAAGCAATATCATCAAAACCCTTCATCAAATCTTTCAATAGATCTTAGATACATAGCTCAAAATATGGTAACATTTTCACAATATCTTAAATCCCAACATAGTATGCAGTGATTTTCATAATAGATAAGACCCATGAGTTAACTACCTTTAAAACATACAATTTTGAGGAAAAGGAAGCTTGGGCATCATGGCTGAAAGGAACTCAAGAAAGAAACCCACATACCTCAGCTTTGGAGAATAGCTTGATAAAGATTGTAGATGGAGACTTGAAGCTTGAAGGAGAACCTTAAGATCCGGGTGAGGATTTTGGCACTTGAATTTTGAGAGAAATATAAGAGTAAGTGCTTGAGTGAGTATTGGGAAATGTCATATATAATATAAAGGCAAAATATCGCTAAGTATAGGTATTTTCTCATGTGGGAATACATTGGCACAAGACTTAAACGTCTTGGAATAAAATTAAAAACTAGCACCAAAATTTTACAGGGGTGTGTCGCTTTAAGAATGCGCAGAAGCTATTAGAAATCGACACTTTAAAAAATTGAAATTGTTAATCGTTCGCTCTAAAATCAGTGTTAGACCCTTTTCCCCTAAATTTGACCCCTGAACACGAATATGAAGTCAAATTTCTAAAATAATGCATGGATTTTTATATATATGGAAACTACAATTTTGAGCACTACTGAGGCACATTTTCGGGAACTTTTTGGGGTCGTTATAGCTACCTTTCACCCATGAAGCCCAATCTTTCATTTCTATGAAATTTCATGTTTCCAAGTTATTTTTCTTATGGGTATTATTCGTTAGAGATTATGATCATATACTATATTGGGATTTTATGAAAGATTGGTTGAAAATACATGATTAATCATTTTTAAGTTTATACCATGAGATGATTTACCTATTATGACTATGCATGTTTTAAGCTTTAGAACCGTGATCTCCCTTGGGATTTGATGAGAGGCTTCAATATATTTTGTAATATGGTATTAACAAGTATTTTTTGCTGCTTTACTTCAAGCTTTGTTGCATGATTTCACTCTTGAATTGCATGGTTTTACACTAGCACTACACACCCACCAAGTGGTTGATAAAATGTTTGTATTATGATTTCTTGAGAAATTGAAGGTCCAATGCATGTCTTAAGGGTTGAATGACTATATGATGATGAAAGGAATGTATGTGTATGATATTATCTCTACAGTGTTGGGAATTTACCAAGCCTCGCTCGGGGGGTTGTAGGCCTAGGTAATCTTGTTGGGGGGTTTGTACCTCGATCGCCTTGCTTGGGAGGTTATAGGCCCATGCAACCATGTTGAGGGGTTTGTACCTTGATAACCATGTTGGAGGTTTTCTTCTCCATCCACCATGTTGGGGGCTTTGTACTTCATTAACCATGTTGGGTGGTTTGTACCTCATCAACCTATTGAGGGGTTCATACCTTATTCACCTCTCCAAGGGGGTGGTAGGCCTTGGATATGCACTAATAGTGGTCTCTCCCTACACATGTATTATGTTCTATGTAAGCATGATTTACTCTAAGTATTTTCTATGCAGGTCATATTTTTATATGCTCATTTATTTCCTAATTATGCATTTTGATTTTGTTGTCTATCTATTGTTGCATTGCATCCTACATACTTAGTACATTCAAACGTACTAACGCATACTCTATACCTACATGATATTACCATATAGGAACTAGAGCTCTTATTGATTCTCCTCCTCATGGCTAGATGGATTGTTCAAGTTAGCTTATGGTGGGTCCTCAAGTATGGGGAGAATATCTATCTTCTTTCATGCTTTTGTTTAGACTATATCTCGTATATTTGGATTACCTAATGTCATTAGTATGAGGGTGAGCCCGGTTGCTTGTCTTGCCCCCCATTAAGTTCTATGTTCAAAGGTGTTGTTGGACAAATATGTAATGATGTTATGAGCTTGACACTCTTGAAGCTTTTATGAAATGAAGGTTTTTCCCTTAGTCCCTCTATCCATATTCCTACTCTTTTATTGTGTTTAATTACTTCCGCGTCCAAGGATGTGTAATGGTATGTTAAGAGGCTTGCTTGGGGTTCCTTCCGGTTCCCCTTGCACTTTATCACATCTAGGCCCTTGTTAGGGTCGTGACAGTCCCCGAATGTCAAAGAAACGTATATGAGAAAAATAATCAAGATGAGTTCAGCCCAACACATGAATGCAAAATTCACTTAAACATCATTTCAAAATCTCAACATAAGTGTCAAATCACCATGAGCATGTCAACATAAACATGAATGCATGCAATGACCTAAGGACTGAAACGTAAGACTTGAAAACACATAGAGAACTTGAATTAGTACCTTAGGATTGAGTAGAATATAAGAGATAGGGATATCGACTTTGCATATCCGCCTCGGCTTCCGATATAGCACTCTTAACTTGTTGGTTTCTCTAAAGGACCTTGACGGAAGCAACATCCCTGTTTCTCAACCTCTTCACCTTTCTATCGAAAATTTCTATAGGAACCTCTTCATAAGTCAAATTGTCTTCTACAATACCCACAATATCAAAAGGCACAATGGCACTTCGGTCACCCACACACTTCCTCAACACAGACATATGAAAGATCGGATGAACCATATTCATATCATTGGGCAGCTCTAACTCATAGGTCACCTTACCAATCCTCCTCAATAGTCTATAAGGACCAACAAATCTTGGACTCAATTTACTCTTTTTACCAAAATGAACCACAATCTTCATGGGTGAGACCTTCAAATAGACCCAATCACTAACCTTAAATTCAAGATTCCTTCTCCTCACATCGGCATAGGACTTTTACTAACTTTATGTTGTTTTCAATCTTTCTCTATCACCTTACCTTCTCCATGGACTCCATAACCAGATCCAAACCCAACAAAGCCATCTCCCCTACCTCAAATCATCCAATTTTGGACCTACAATGTCTACCATAGAGAGCCTCAAAAGCAGCCATACTAATGCTAGAATGATAGCTATTATTGTAAGCAAACTCAATGAATGTAAGGTTATCATCCCAACTACCCTTAAACTCCAATACACAAGCTCTAGCCATATCCTAAAGAGTTTGTATAGTTCATTCGGCTTTACCATCCGTTTGAGGGTGAAAGGCCATACTAAGCTTGACCTTGGTACCAAGACCTCTTTGGAAGGACCTCCAAAAGTGATAAGTAAATTGAGCACCATGATTCGATATGGTAGACAAGGGAATCCCATGTAATCTAACCAATTCATGAATGTACAACTTAGCATAATCTTCAGCACTATAAGTAGTCTTAATAGGTAGGAAATGAGCCGACTTGATCATCCTATCAACAATAACCCAAATGGAGTCAAAAGGCATTCTAGTCTTCAGCAACCCAACCACAAAGTCAATTTTAATTTCCTCCCACTTCCAAGTAGAAATCTCTGTATTTTGGGCTAGGCCTGCTAGCCTTTGACGTTCAGCTTCGACTTGTTGGCAATTATGGAAACGAGATACAAACTTAGCAATGTCTCTCTTCATACAGCCCTACCAAAACACTTCCCTCAAATCTCTATACATTTTCCTAGAACTGGGGTGAATAGAATAGGAAAACTTATGAGCCTCATCAAGAATCTTCTCTCTCAATTCCTCAACACAAGGTACATACAATCTACCTTGGTACCTAAGGGCACCATCTCCCCCTTGGGAGAAAACCTCCACTTTACCATATCTCACCAAGGCCTTCAATTCTAATAAGGTAGGGTTAAGATCTTGCTTTGTCTTCACCTCCTCAAGCAATGATAATTTTGAGACATCAACAACCATAACCCATCATTATCAACCTTCTCTCAACAACCACAGCCCACCATTATCAACCTCCTCCAACCTAACTCCAAATCAAGCCAACCGATAAACCTCTCCAGCCACCTTCTTGCCACTATTATCAAGATGTGCCAGGCTATCTATAGACACCCTACTCAAAGCATCAGCCATATCATTGGCCTTACCGGGGCGATAATACACACTCAAATCATAATCCTTGAGAATCTCTAACATCCTTTGTTATATCAAGTTGAGATCTTTTTGGGTGAACACATATTGGAGACTCTTATGATTGGTAAACACATCAACATACAGACCATAAAAAGAATGATGCCAAATTTACAAAGCAAATACCACGGCGGCCAATTTATGATCATGGGTAGGATAATTCTTTTTATGCACCTTAAGTTGTCTAGAGGCATACGCTATCACTTTATCATTTTGCATCAAAACATAACCCAAACCAATTCGTGAGGCATCACAATACACAACAAACCCTTCCAACCCTTTTGATAGAGATAAGATAGGAGCAAAGACAAGGTTATCTTTCAAAATTTGAAAACTATTTTCACACTCATCAGTCCTCACAAATTTGTCCTTCTTTTGACTCAACTTAGTCATAGGAGAACCAATAGAAGACAACCCATTCATAAACCTCCGGTAATAATCTGCTAAGCCCAAGAAGCTTCTAATATCTGATGGAGTCAAAGTTATAGGCCAATTTCTAATCACTTCTGCCTTTTTATGATCCACCTTAATACCATCCCCTAATACCACATGAGCTAAGAAGGAAACCTCTTTCAACCAAAACTCACATTTCTCATTTTTGGCATACAACTTCTCCTACCTCAGGATTTGTAACACCACCCTCAAGTGATCCACATGCTCCTCCTCACTATGGGAATAAATCACTATATCATCAATAAATACCACCATAAACAATTCAAGATAGGGTTGGAAGACCCTATTCATAAGAGCCATAAAGATAGACAGTACATCGGTCAACCCAAAAGATATAACAACAAGTTCATAATAGCCATATCTAGTTCGGAAGGTCATCTTGGGAATATCACACACCCTAATTTTCACGTGGTGATACTCGGACGAAATATCAATCTTAGAGAAGTGACTAGCCCCTTGAAGTTAGTAAAAAAGATCATCAATCCTTGGTAGAGGGTACTTATTCTTGATAGTGATTCTATTAAGTTACCGATAATCAATGCACATTCTAAGAAAACCATCCTTCTTCTTTACAAACAACACTGGAGCACCCCAAGGTGATTAGGTAGGCCTAATAAAACTCTTCTCCAACAAATCCCTCAATTGCTCCTTCAACTCCTTTAACTCCACTAGCGCCATACGATAAGAGGGAAAGGAAATGGGTTGAGTATTGGAAAGGAGGTCTATGCCAAAATCTATTTCCCTTTGGGAGGAACACTAAGAAGCTCATTAGGAAAGACATAGAGGAACTCATTAACCATCAGAATTAACTCAATAGAAAAGACTTTGGACTCAACATCCCTAACCCTCACAAGATGATAGAGACACCCCTTATAAATCAACTTTTGGGATTTAATGTAGGAAAGAAACCTACCCTTGACCACTACATCATGACTCTCCCACTCAAGGATGGGTTCATTGGGGAATTGGAATTGGACCCTATGGTTTATACAATCAACAGAGGCATAATATGCATGCAACCAATCCATCCCAAGAATGACATCAAAATCCACCATATCCAACTCAACAGAATCACAAGGCAATATTTTATGCAAAATAAAAATGGGACAATTTCTATAGACCCTTCCAGCACTAATGGATGTATCAATGGGAGTAGATACCTCAAATGGCTCACACAATAATTCAGGTTCAACATGAAACGTTTTGGCAATAAAAGTAGTAACACAAGGAAGAGTGGCACCCGGGTCTATCAATGCATACACGTTAAAATCAAAGACTTTTAACATACCAGTGATAATATCGGGCACCTCATCTACCCCTTGCCTCCCTTCAAGAGAATAGAACTGATTGTGCCTTGGGGCACCACCTCACTGACCTCCCCTTCCCAAAAGAACCACATTTGCACCCCAACCTTGTGGAGGACCATCTCTACCCTAGTTTTGATTACAATGACAATAAATCTTCTTGTGACCCACTTCTCTACAACTATAACATGTATTAGTGTCCATCAAGCATGGGTCATTATGGCCTCTACGATATTTTGGGCACTTAGTGTTAGGCACCACATCACCATCTCCTTGGGGCCTTGGATTGTCATTGGCAAACCTTCTATTAGGAGCATAAGAAGACCCTTGGCCTTGATGAAGACTTTGGAATTTACCATCAATACGGGCCCTTTTGGCCTCACCACTCCTCCTTTTTCTAAGCTTATCCCTTTTTAATTGTTCGACATAAGTCATTAGGTAGGACAAATCCATGTCACTAATCAACATAGCGAGCATGACACTCCTCATCAACCAAATTTGATACCCCTATCATAAATTTGTTCATTCTAGACCTTGGATCGGAAACCAATTGTGGAGCATATTTGTAGATTGAACTTGAGGGCATATTCCCTCACACCCATAGATCCTTGCTTTAAATTCATGAACTCCATCATTTTGGCCTCCCTAAGCTCAAGAGGAAAGAACAGGTTGAGAAATGCTGCCTTAAACTCCTCCCAAAGGATCACATTGTTGTTCTCCTTCTTCTCCTTCCATTGATCAAAACCATATTTGGGCCACCCCTTTGGGTTAGTCAATTGCCAACTCTGCTTTCCCTCCGATCTAACACCCATGATACATAAAACTTTGTACACCTCATCAATAAATTCTTGAGCATCCTTATCCACCTTTGACTCATGAAACTATAGTGGGTTTATCCTCATGAAATCCCTTACCCTAGATGCTGAAGTAGGAGCATGAGGGGCTTGGGCCCCCTGGTTGATTTAAGTAGTCATAGCTTGAGCTAGCATAGCAATAACATCCCCAAACTCTTCATGAGTTGGTTCTTGTTCGGGTGTACGACCTCTTCTTCTTCTTGGGATAGGCATGATCTAACATACCAAAGAACATTCATTAAGAGAAAGCCTTACCTTAACTTCTATAGGACGACATGGATCAACAAGAAGGGAAACATTTCCTAAAATGCCTAATGACCTCTTACTCATAGTTGTGGTGAACTTCAGAACCATGAATAAGACTCTAATTGATGCAGCGTGTTTGATGCTGAGGACCATTAATAACCTAGTACTCTGATATCAAATTTGTCACAACCCAAGCCTAGGTCCTAGACGTGACACATTGATTGGGAGCCCAAAGGGACCCAAACATGCCTCTTAGTATATCATTTACACATCCTTGGCTACTGAAGCAATTAAACAACATTAAGAGAATATAAATAAGGATAAAGGGACTAAGGGAGATCTTTAATAGCATAAATCATCATAGGAATCAACTTGTCCATCAAGACCTCTAACATAGATAAGGTGGGAGCCAAGACAACTTTCCGGGTGCACCCTCATAGTCATAAGCATCTAAACAAAGAAAAGATTCTTTACATAATATAGGATCAATAGTTATTTTCCTCGAAGTTAAGGACTCACCAAGCTTGCTTCAGGAGATTGCACTAGCCATGTGACGGAGGAGGATGATCAAGTGGAGCTCTAGTTCCTACATGTAACATCATGTAGGCATAGAGTACGTGTTATCACATTTGAATGTACTAAGTATGTAGGATGCAATGCCACAAGAGATAAGAAACATTGTCAATATGCGTACATATAGGCAATGGCTGAGCATAGTAATAATATGTCATGCATGAATGATACTTGAAGTAAAACATGCTTATATAGAACATATTATATATTTAGTAAGAGACCACCATTATAGAATCCAATGCCTACACCCTCCCCCTTGGAGAGGCGATTGAGGTATCAACCCCTCAATTGGTTGATGGTTGTCACACCCTACCATCCATAGTGATTGAGGCATAGCACCACCCCAACAAGGTGTGGTCATTTGCAACACTATATATACTTTTCATGAAATCAACACATATGTACATTTCTTTCATCGTCATAAAGTCAGTTAACTCATAAGCCATGCAATAGACATTCAATAACTCAAAGAACCATTAACTAGATACTTTCTCAAACACTTGGCGGGTGTGTAATGCTAGTTAAAAATCATACAATTCAAGAGTAAAATCATGTGCAAAAACTTAATGTAAATCTACTCACCAACACTTGGTAACACCCTCATACAAAGTAAATTAAAACCCTTCATCAAATCTCATCATAGAGCATAGATTCATAGCTCAAAACATGCTTAAAAAGTCCACATTTCATGAAAATCCCAACACAGTTTATAACCAAATTCATAATAAGAGTACCTATAATTAAATCAACTTGAAAACATGTAATTTGCATAAAAAGGAAGGTTGGGCACCATGGGTTAAAGGACCCAATAGTTGAAACCCAGATACCTAAACTTTGGAGATTCCCTTGATGAAGATTGAAATGAGAACTTAAAGCTTGAGCGAATTTCTTAGGATCCAGAATGAGTTTGCGGCACTTGGATTTTGGATGAAATATTTGGTTTATGTATTTGAGAGGGTTTTGGGAATGTCGTGAATGATATGAAGTTGAAAAATGACTAAGTATAGGTGTTTTTATGCATAGAAATGCTTAGGACTAAGACCCCAAGGCCTTGGACCAAAATAAAAAAACTAAAAAAAAATGTATTGGTCCACACCCTCGCTATGTCGCGCGAGGGGTACGGATCAAATATGGAAATTAAAAATTTTGGAAAATGAAATTTTAATACGGTCACTTTAAAATCAGGGTTAGACCCATGTCCCACTTAATTTTGCCCCCTGATCACGAATATGAAGTCAGATTTTTGATATCACACATGAATTTTGAGATATATGAAAATTATAAATATGGGCATTTCCAAGGCACATTTTCGGACACATTCAGGGTGTTTCAATGAATACCTATCATTCTGAGTGAGTATCTTATGAGTTAAGATTGTTCCATGTATTTCTGCCTATATTATTTCATTCAACAATTTTACATACCGTACATTCCACGTACTGATGCCACTCGGCGCTACATCGTTTCATGATGCAGATACAACATGTAGAGGATTTTAGTAGAAGACTCGTTGAGGTTCAGAGTTTCTTAGTTCCAGAGATTGGTGAGTCCTCCCCTACATTCGGAGGATACCATTTATTTTCTTTCATATGTTTTGAGTTTATTCTTTTGAGTTTGTGGTAGCCATGGCATGTCATAGTACCTTCCTAGACTATTGAAGTAAAGGCTTTATAGATATAGAGATGATGATTTTGATGTTGGAGTTTTTCCCTCTCCAAACTGGGTTTCTAAAACTCTATTTTTATGTCATGTATGTTGAGACTAGTCTTTTGGCCTATGGCCCTTGTTCTTGAAATATATGTGACTGGGTTGAGTTGCTCACTATCCTATTTATTTAATTTCTGATGATTTTTGCTACATAGTTGATTGAATGATTATCGTGAGACCAAGTGGTTCGCTTGCCGGGTACGTCTAGGGTACCCTCTCGGGATGTGACAGAAATAAAAATAAGTATAATAAAAAAAAGGGACAATTACAAAAATATAACTAATTAGCTTTTAAAAGAGCAAGATGATAAGACTACTATTCATATTTAATTAATTAAATATTTTTTATAATATTTTAGTTTATTAGGGGCAGGGATAAATTGGTATGTATAGGCAGTATAGCATTAACAAATAATATTTTATCCACATAAATCATAATATTTATGACAGAAGTTACGGAAAAAGTTAGGAAGAGCAAAAGTTGAGTAATTTATATTGAGCTTTTTGGATTACTAGTGTAAGATTAATGTAATTATAATTATTCTAGATTATAGATGATAAATATTATTATTAAGTTAGATATTTAATTAAAAATTAATTCAAGGAAGTCCAAAAGTTACTATCATTTTAATGAAAATGATACAATAAATAATTTAAATAATTTAATTTATATCAATGGTAAAATCGTTATCCAACTTTTAACTTTGAGGCTTCCCACTTTTAGTAATACTAGTTTTTTCGAACACATATGTTGCCCTTGTATTCCATGCTAATTAGTGTAATAATTTTTAAAATGTTATAATAAGATTCCATGCCTCACTTCTTTCGAATATATCAAGTCACAAATTGAAAAAGAAATAACAGCTTGGCTGCTAATATTCTGTAATGCCCTTTAAGATTTCTTAAATAAATATGTAAATGAATTATTATTATATTTAAAGTTTGCTAGTGAGAGAGGGGAAGTGTTACATCCCGAGAGGGTACCCTTGGCGTGGCCAGTGTTAAGAGACTATTGCTAGTCCTCGAGCGAATCACTTGGCTTCATCGTCATATCATACTCAATAGCAGAAGAAAAATACTCAATTAAAAGACTGTAATGTAATTAAAGAAATCAAATCTTTATATAAAAGTTAATTTTCCAATAAGTAAGAGTTGGAAAAGAAACAATACTCAACACCCTCTACTCAATGTCTATGAAGCCTCGACCTCTAACATCTAGATGGTGCCACAACAGGCTGTGGCTACCCAACTCAAGGAAAATAAAGTACTAACTCAAGCTAGATGATAACAACATGGAAATCCTCCGAAAACAAGGAGGTCTCATTGATCAGTTGAATGTGAATAGATCTTCAACGGAGCGTATGTTGATAATTTCTAATACCTGCCTCTTCATCATAAAATGATATAGTCCTAAAGGAGACATCAGTACTTGGATGTCCTGGTATGTAAAATAGCTGAGTGAAATAGAAACAAGTAGAATAGAATAGAAATGATTTCAACTCAAAATAATACTCAATCAGAATGTCAAATGTCCATGTAAAGCAAGAATAAAAAGTACACAAGTGACCCATCAACTAATCAAACCTCATCAATAGAATCAGCTCCACTAAACTCAACTCAACTCTATGGAACTCCACTCAACTCAACTCAATGGAACTCAACTCATCTCAACTCAACTCAACTCGACTCGACTTAAAGTACTCAAGGCGGGAACATTCTGAGAGTTTCTCTTATCTCACAACAATCACTTATGAGTCAGTGATTGTACAACAATCCCACTGACGCTCCCACATTTGTTTTGTTCTTGCCTAATAAGTAACACATATGATGCATGAGGGATCTAAAGTCAACCAGTCCTCTATTGATTTCAAGCACTGTAACTCGAGAGGGGTTCATGAGATGTAATGAGTCAATCCTCTCCTACGCTAGGCCGTTGTAGATAATGAGTACAAGTAGGACTCACTCTTAATCATTTCGCTGCTTGATGCTCCTCCCAAGACTTAATGCTCATAAGACTCCTAATCATCATCTCAAGTAGCCTCATAGAGGCACTCATCATCACAATTAGTCTAATGAAAACTCTCATCATCTCGTTAAATTAAACTCACAGTCCTCTATTATTTCAGGGACTTTAACTCAAAAATCTGCTACTGTTTTAGGGACTTTAACTAATATAGTCCTCTATTGCTTTAGGAACTTTAAGTCATTTCAATTTACTCAATCCTCAATTCAAGAACTCTAGAACTCAGATCATCATTTACAAGAAGCCTGTCACACCCCTCCCTGGGGTCGTGACCAGTGCCCGATAGGGGCACGCAATCACCTACTAAGTCGAATTTCTTTATAATCACAGCCTATTCTGCGGGCGATCTGGTAAGGACTGATATAACGCGGACTGATCTTTCCCTTCTTCCCGAACCTCATGACCCCTTTCATGGGGGATACCTTCAGGAACACACTATCACCAACCTGGAATTCCAATGGACGACGA
>JAOTQR010110329.1:0-26200 GCA_025774065.1 Solanum ossicruentum | reverse complement strand
TCCAGCTTTTGGTAAACTTATTATGACATTCGTGGGTACGACGGGGCCCTGTCCCGTCATATGTTGCTGTATTTCTGATTAGAGGTCTGTGGATACTGGTGGGTAGTGGATTTGAGGCATTTGTGTTTGTATATAGTCCAAATGTATGTTTTGAACTCATTAGGCGGCAGGACTGCAGCGGAGGCCATGTAGGCCCGCTCTTTCGTTTGCCTATGTTATAAAGTGTATATATATATCTGTCTGGTCGCTGCTGGCTTTTCTTGCAGGTGGGTTTAGTCAGTAAAACAGAGGAAACTCTGCCGAATTTTCTATAAGATTGTTAAGTAGTAAATGTGTTTTTAGGATTTGGATTAGTGTCTAATCGGCACTAGTCACGACCCCGGGGTCGGGTCGTGACATTTTTGCATTTCATTTATCATGGACTTCATGGCATCTTATATACTACATTTCTTTGGATATATGATTCTTTCTATATTATGTGCCCTTGTCAGCTAACATTGAAATGCGAATTTGATAAGTCATAGGAATTGCATGGCCTCATACTTAGTACATTCAAACATACTAACACATACTTTTGCCTACATAATCTAACCATGTAGGAATTAGAGATTACCTTTATCCGCCGTTTGACGCTAGATCGGATTTGAGACATTTGTTGTGGTGAAACCTATCTTCCAAGGACAAGCCACCATTCTTTTACCTATGTTGCTTCCATTTGTGTTATTTACTTTAAGAGTGAGCCTGGGACATGTCTTGGCCCCCGTTCTATGACTAGAGGTATTGTTGGACATCTTGTAGACTCTCATTGGATCTATATGTTATGTGTTGTATTTGAAGCCTAAGATTGTTGTTATCTATTGGATATGACTATCATGGATTGATTATGAGAATTATGATATATATGTATGTTTGATGTGAAAAAGTGGGAGATCCTAAGCCCCTAATTTCCCCCATAGAGTGAATCATACATTCTCGCCCCTTAGTCTTTATGTGCTACATGTTATATAAATCTATGTCAATCCTTTTTCCTACGATATCCCCATAGCGTGAGTCATACTTTCTCGTCCCTTAAAACTATGTGTTTACTATTTGAATACATTTTCGAACCGATGGTGTGAATTTGGATACCTTGAGGCTTGTTTGAGGACTCTTGGGTTCCCATTCGCCATGTCACTCCTAGATCCTAGGTCCGGGTAGTGACAATCTCATTTAATCAAATATCAAGTTTGACATATATTCACCTCGACAAAAACATATAGTTAAATGAAGGGACATGAACCAAAAGAAAAAAACCAAAAGAGTCAAAAACTTTTTAGCTAATGGTTGCAGACATGCTAATTAACATGCATGGCAACTTATTAAAAATGGTTCTGAGAATTTAACATTCAATCAAAATGCAAACGCAAATACAAAGAGTTTCATTTCATAACTTGCAACAAAATTCAAAAAACATCAAGACAGAGGAGGTGCATCTTTGTTCTCATCATCTGAGAGAGCCATGGAATCATCGCTTTCTGAGCCATCCTCTCCTTTTCTTGAACTTACTCTAAGAATCCTTTCACAGATTTAGTTGTGACTTCAGCTTCAACAATAGCCAAGGGAAGATCAAGGTTATTGTTTTAGATCTCAGGAAGGGTGTCCACCCTAGTCTGTAGGGCCATCCAACTCTTGTACAACTCAGCTAGATGCTTATCATTGTTACGCCTCATACATAATGCTTTGACCTTAGCCTCAAGTCACACTCTCTCCTTCTTATATTTATCACTAACTAATACCAAATTAGTCTCTAGTTGGGCTACCTTTTTATGTAGCTCCTTGTTGGATTTGGTAAGGATGGACAATTCAACTTCGTGCCTCCCTTGCTCTAATCTAATCTCTTGGAGACGTTGGGATAGAGTGTTTCTTGCAACTTACAGAATTTCATTGTCATCTTGAAGTCCTGCATTTTTGATCGAAGCTCATTTATCTTTGCTTGGAGCACACTTGCTTTGGATTTTAGATGCTCAACATCACCAGAATGGTCCATAAGTTTATCCATTTGGATGCTAGCCTTTTTTTCGATAGGCGATGGCAAAAAGTGGCTCTATAAGATAATGAAAGAAAAAAAAGGTGGTTAGTAAAGTTAATTATGATGAAAATGTATTTAGATAATTAGTAATGCCCATCTTACTTGGAGGATAGAGGTGATCAGTTGAGTGAATGAATTTTCCAAGTCACGTTCCTCTAAGTTCACCTTCTTCTCAAGACCAAGCAAGCTCCCGAAGAGCGTAGTTGCCACTGAGAAATTGCTTAAGAGATCCTCCCCTATAGGAACTTCTACCACAACTTGATGTGTTGTAGGGCTTGAAGGGCCTACTGTAGAATTTGGAACACAAGTGGCTCCCATTGATGAGCCAATCATGGACATACTTGCCAACTCCTTCATATCCTTATCATTTGATGACCCTTCAAATGTCTCCAAATCTTTGTCTATAGTGCCTCTAACTCGAGCATTATATCCCTCTTAATCTTTTCTACCCCAAGATATGCAGGCAAATGTCTGATCATTGCTGTGCCAAGTTTGGTAAGATTAGCAACCATTGTCCTTTTGTTGGGATAAGTGTTGGAGAATGGGAAATTTCATGTCTTTGGCTTTCTATGCCCTTCGCCGTCATACCTTGAACGTTGGTAGTGCAATCCTCACCTGGAGGAAAGCTGACATTAGGATTTTTATCGAAAAAACTTGTAAGGATCTTCAAAATAAAGAAAAACCATAAAAAATATAAAACAAAATAATAGAAAACTCATGTTCTTGTAGGCACTTACAGTGTCTTTCACCACTTGATTGAAGTGTTCATGTAGACATTTTCTCCCAAAGCTCATTTACAGGGGCTTTTCCCCTTCGGGATTTTGGCAGTACAATTTTATTCTCAGCTCTCTCTTCAGAGGAAGGAGACAATTGTGGTCTATCCATCAAAGATATGGAAGATGAATATTATGAAGATGACATTTTGAATAAAATAAGTTGAAGTTTTTACCGTGGTACATGCGTAGTCCCTTGAAACATATTGCTTATGTTATTTTCTTGTAACAAGTAGCTGCTTGAGAATCAATTTCTCGAAAACTTAATCGCATAGATGTATAAAAATTAGCTTGTAATTGTATTTATTAATTTAGACAAAATAGTAAAGTATTTGAAAAGGTAATAATATATATATGCATCACTAGTAAAATGAAAGAGTAAATAATTTACCATAGAAGCTTGAAAATTTGGAGCCGATAAGGAACTAAAAAGAAATTGATTTGGGCTTTGTTGGTGCACAAGAGGACCATCAGGTATAATAGCACATTGAGATGACTCAAGTACATGAAAAATTGATCTATCATTTCCTTCATTATTTGTTGCACTCTGAGATTAATTTTTTTCAATTGATGACATCTTATCAGAAATTTTCTGTACAATAAATTGAGAGTCACAAAATATTAAAAAAGGTTATACTAACATCGTACAATTTAATTTATTGTGATCTGTGAAAATATACAAGTTGATAGCCAAAACATTCTATTATTCAAATTTATTATAAATCTAAAATTTAGTTGTCATCGAATTCTTACTTACTCATATTGATAATTATTTAATTTGAATCCCTAAAAATTTATTTAAATAAATAAAAAAGAATAGGAAAAACAGAAAAAGATAAATTAGGGAAATCAATAAATTTGAAAATCTTTGTAATGACCTGGCCCAACACTGTGAAGTATTGTCCGCTCTTGGGGCTAGCCCATCATGGATTTGTCCCTTTGAGCTCACCCTAAAAGGTACCTCACAGTATATAGACCAATCATTTACTTATATACCCAACATCTCTCCTGTGTTTTGCCAATGTGACACATCTCATCTCAAGAGGGGTTGTTACATATACCCCCTCTATGGACTCATTGTCCTCGCTAAGGTTTGCCCCACCGCATGTGATTCGCGTAGACTCAGCACTGAGGTTTGTTCGCCTCACTGGGATTTGTCTAAACTCAGTTGAATTCTAGCCCCACATCGACAAGGCAGACACAAGAGTGACTCTGATACCACTTGTAACTACATGACCCAGCACTATGAAGTATTATCCATTCTTGGGCTAGCCCATCACGGATTTGTCCCGTTGGGCTCATCCCAAAAGGCAGCTCACAGTATATAGACCAATCCATTACTTATATACCCAACATCTCTCCTGTGTTTTGTCGTTGTGGGACATCTCATCTCAAAAGGGGTTGCTACAATCTTTTAGGTTCAAAAAATAATAATCAACGGTTATAGCTCACCCCTGCTTTATTTAATTGCATTGTCCCATCATTAATGATTTAAAGAAAGAAGAATATTTAAGAAAAAAATTGACACAGATCCATAGATTCCTTAGGAATTGCAGTATAATTTTTTAAAAAATATTGATACGTAAAATCTTTTTTAAAGAAAACAAAAGTGATGTCTGAGTCATACATATTGACAAATAATTTAAAGAAAAATAAGTAAAATATCTCTGCATACAACAAATTTAATACTAATAATTTACTTACACAATTAACTCGCAGAAGATCATACACTTCTGGTAAAATCAATTTCAAACCTATATAAAGAAGCAAAAAAAAAAAAAAGAAGAATGTTAGGACATTTGATATATGCAAGAGATTGAAAAGCTTTCTCTACTCCATTAGAGCTGCTGCAAATATACAAAAATAACTTTTTTTAATCAATTGTGTGAGAAATGATAGGATAGGGAGGAAAACATCTTTGAATCTTGAGATATGGTGAATGAGAAGAAAAATGTCTATATTTATAGGCTGCAAAATCTTGAAATGAGAAAAATGGTCAACAAAGTAACAACCTTGTTTAACTTATTACTAAATTATATTTTGGCAAGTAAAAAGAATATAGTGAGAAAACATTAATTTAATAGATTGATGAATTTTTCTTTTTTAATTTTTTTTAATTATTTAGCTAGTCTCAGAACACCCACAAATAAGTAAATAAAGAATTATATATGAATCATAAAAAGATTTTACTAATCTAGGAAATATAATAAATATATTTCAAATTAAATAAAGTAGTAAAGAATACGGTGAGAAAACATTAATTTAATAGACTGATGATTTTCTCTTTTTTTGAAAAAAATTAATTTTTTGGCTAGTCTCAGAACACACAAATATAGAGAAAAAAAGTAAATAAAAGAATTATTATATAATAAACATATTTCAATGTAATCTTAAATTAAGTAGAATAATATTCACTATAGATTGAAATTAAATTTTGAATGTCAAATTTCTTCAATTCAAATTAAGGTTGATTGTGATAACTACTCCCTATGTTCCATATTATATGACTATCGTTCTATAAATATTTGTCTCATATCATATGAGCACTTACTAAATTAGGATATAATTAATTTTTTCCCCATTTTACCCCATCATTAATTAGTATTAATAATATTTTCTAATTTAATTTAATGTATATTGATATAAATAAAGAGTAAAATAGTAAAGTTCACTAGTATATTAATGATTTCTTAATAACTTTCTTAGTAATCGTGTAAAATGGAAAGTGATCATATAATAGGAGACAGAGGGAGTGATGATTAGCTACACATTATTAGTAAGAAGTCGCCAAATTAACAACAAAGTGCGGGCATATGACCTCATTAGGATTAAGAATGATCTTTCCGTTATATTCAAATATTAAAAATAAAAATGGTAGATTAATACTAAAATGAAGTCACATAAAATATTTTTCAACATAAATGTTAAATTTATTTTTTTTTAAATCATAATCAAGAATCTAAAATAACTATAAAATTTTACTCCTTTGATAAAAACTAAGTTGTTTGATCCTCCTCTAGCCTACTCGTTGTTGTATCTTCTAAATATTACTTAATTGTGACATTTGTTTTGAATATAGTTGGCTTCCAATATTGAACAATCTTCCATCAAATTATTGGGTATTACTTTGATTAAATTTATTTATTTTGTGAACACGAAAAAGTATAAATGTTCAATTTGATGGCATACACTAAACTCAATTTTAAAACCTCTAGCATAAGTTCCTGTCACGCCCGGAATGATACACAAGACGTGGCTGGAAGCCAGAGACTTTTGCTAGTCCCCAAGCGAACCACTTGGCCTCGTTACAATCATTCAATCAACAAACTTTACTAATCAGTGGAAGACATAAGGAAGTAAATGGGCACATCTATGTAATCTCAAAATAATATAATAAATGAGAAGCTAGTTGAAAAAACTAGGTCAACAAGTCTTAACAATCAACATTCGACTCTAGTCTATGAAGTTTCTATCACTATCATACCAAGCGGTGCTAATGACAGACCCATGACTACCTCAAATAAAAAATAAACTATCAAGTCCAACTCTAAAGCAAGATGAAATAAAAGTAATGAATCCTCCGAAGTAGGGGAGGCTCACCAATCAGCTGAACATCCTAGATCCTCAACGATACGCCTGTTGATGATCTCTAATCCCTTTATCTGCATCATAAAATGATACAACATCGAGTGACATCAGTACTTGGAATGTACGGTATGTAAAATAGTTGAATGAAACCAAAACAAGTAGAATAATATGAAACATCAATCAACTCAAGGATAATAACAAATCAATATGTTAAATGTCTATCTAAAGAAAGAATAGAGAGTAGACAAGTGACCTATCAACCAATCAAACCTCATTAATTAAATCATGACTCATCTCAAAGGAACCAACTCAGCTCATCTCATCATATCTTATCTCATCACGACTCAGAGTACTCAAGGTAGGAACTTTCTAGGAGTTTTCTTATCTAACAACAATCACTTATGAGCCAGTAATTGTACAAAGAAGCCGTCGTTGTTGCCACAACCATTCCATACTTGCCAAGTAGGGTACGAATCGAATCCACTAGGGACCACCAACAAATCAAACAAATCCTCTATTGTTTCAGGGACTCTATCAAGAGGGAAGCATAATGTAATATGATGATCCTAATCCTCACCTACGCTTGGCTACGTAGTGTGATGAGCACGAGCTGGATTAACTCTTACTCTTTCGGTGCTCGATACTCCTCTTAAGATTTAATGCTCATAAGACAATCAACTCAATCAAATCTTCTCAATCAACTCATCTCAAATCAGCTTTATGGAGGCACTCATCCTTCAATCAGTCTCATAGAGACTCTCATCATCTCATCAATCAACATCCCAATAAATAGGTCAAGGCTTAGAACAATTATCAGGGAACAATCGAATGAACAAATCATTAGAGTTCATTTATGGAGACTCAAGAGATTATTAAGTTCTATCAATTCATCATCATTCTCACATCACAAGAACAATCAACATTCTCAAATCAGGGCTCTAGACTCAATCCTTATCTTCATTCATGCATGCTTTCAAAAATAATCATGTAGGGTTATACAATATCTCATAAAAAGTATTCAATTCATGAAAAATAAGTTTATGATGATCATCAACATAAGAAAATACATGTAATAAATATAATTTTCAAGAAAATCTATGAAAAATCATGTATGTAGACTCATGAACTTTCAACTCTCTCCTACGACCATTTATGGGCCTCATGAGAGGACAATCTCATGCTTTTAGTTTAGCCTTACATACCTTGGATGACGTTATCAACAATCAACTTTAAGAATTTCCTTTTAATTCTTCAATCTAAGCTTCTCTCTTCTCTTCTCTCAAGTCCTAGTCTTTCAAGTGATTAGAAAAGGGCTTAGAATGGGGGTTTTGACCCTTTTTATGCTCAAAACGACTTATTTTGATCGTGTTTTGAGTTTAGGTGGATTTAAGAATTGTCAGGAGTTCCCCTCATGAACTTTTAGAAATATTTACACTATGGGAAAGTGGGTCCGCATCGCACAAGTGTATTTTTTGAAAATTTTCCGAACAAGTTTTCATATCTCCATCAATTTTTTTTTAAAAAATAAGTGTAGGTCCACTACATAGGCGTGATGCGCATTTGTCATGCATCATCACTGGTTTTCATTTTTGGACCGAAAAAATATCTTTTGATCTAGTTGCTCTAAAAATTGGTTAAGACCGTTTTACCACTCAATTTTTTCATGCTTATCGCAAATCTGGTCTTGGATTTAGAAATGAAGCATAGGAAGACGTGTTTTGTGCACGTCTCTACTCTAGGAGTATTTTGATAATTTTATCAGGTATTACATCATCTCCCCCTTAGGATCATTCTCTTCGAATGATGAGTAAAGATGGATGTCAAGGCACGAATAAACTTGAAACTCATTTCAACATTCACATATATCAATCAATCTTTCGACTCATCACTATCAACAATCTCTATTCAGACAAAAAAAATAGATAATCAACTCAAGAAATGACAGTCAATTTAGTTAATGGTAAGGAAATTACCTTCCATATTCTCATCATTAGACAACAATAGGTGTGAATACTTTGCTTTTATCGTTTCCTCAGTTTTACATGTGGCTTCCTCAATGAATTGATTTCTCCATAGGACTTTGACTGAGGCTATCTCTTTGGTACTCAACTTTCAAATCTGACGATTATGGGTTTTGACTGGAATCTCTTCATAGGACAAGCTATCCTTCACTCCAATACTCTCAACAGGGATCAACAAGGCAGGATTCCCAAGAACATCTCCAACATTAACACGTGGACCACTGAATGAATACCATCTAACTCAAAAGGCATCTCTAGCTCATAAACAACCTTCCCAATCCTCTTCACAATCTGGTAAGGTCCAATATAGTGCAGACTCAATTTAACCTTCTTGCAAAATCTCATGACACCCTTCATAAGTGACACTTTCAAGTATATCCAATCATTTACATTGAATTCCAAGTCTCTCCTCCTCACATCGGTGTAGGATTTCTGGCTACTCTGCATAGTCTTTAGTCTCTCCTTAATGACCTTAACCTTCTCTATTGACTGATGAACAAGATCAGGCCTAATCAACTCAGATTTTCTAGTCCACCCAATTGGTGATCTACCTCCTCCCATACAAAGCTTTGTAAGGAGCTATTTGAATACTCGTATGATAACTATTATTGTATACAAATTCAATCAATGGTAGGTGATCATTCCAATTTCCTTTGAAATCAAGAACACAGGCTCTCAACATATCCTCTAACGTCTGAATCGTACATTATACCTGACCATTTGTCTATAGATGAAAGACTATACTCAAATTCACTTTCGTACCCAAACCTTTCTAGCAAGATCTCTAAAATTGGGAGGTAAATTAATCTCCTCTATAAGAGATGATGGACAAGGAGACCCCATCCAACCTTATAATCTCATGGATATACAACCTGACATACTCCTCCGCAATGTTAGTTGTCCTATCCACAATCACACAAATCTAACCATGTTGCTTTCGAGACCTCGATAGACTAGTAATGTAGTCCATATTGATCATCTCCACTTCCATTCAGGTATCTCAAAGTTATAAGCCAATCCACATGGTCTTTGATGCTCCGCTTTAACTTGCTGGTAATTCGAGCACTTGGAAACAAACTCAGCAATATCCCTCTTCATTTAATTCCATCAATAGACTTCTCTTAAGTCGCGGTACATCTTGGTGGAGCCAGGATGAAAGGAATATCTAGGGCTATGGGCTTCAGCTATTATCTATCTCGAATATCATCCACATCTGGGACGCATAGTCTACTCTAGTATCTCAACACTCTATCTCCCCCTTGGGAGAAAACCATCACTTTTTGTTTATGATTGGCCTCATTCAATTGGAGTATAACATAATCTCGGTCTTACTTTTCTTTTACCTCTGCCACCAAAGATAAAGCAGACTCAATCTAAACATTAATTCTTCCCTCATCATTCTCCTCATGTTAACCATCCAAGCGAGCCAATAGATGCACTTCTTTAGCCAACTCCTTCTTTCCTTCCTCAACATGGGTTGTGCTGCCCATCGACAACCTGCTAAGAGCATCAGTAACAATGTTAGCATTACTTGGATGGTAGAGAATGCTCATATCATAATCCTTGAGCAACTCCAACCATCTAATTTGTTGCAGGTTGAGCTCTTTCTGACTGAAGACATACTACAAGCTCTTGTGGTCATATATCCATATGTACTCTATACAAGTAGTGACGCTAGATCTTAAGTCCAAACACCACCACTTCCAACTCAAGATCATGGGTCGAATAGTTCCTGTCATAAATCTTAAGTTGTCTAGAAGTATAAGCCATCATTTTCCCTCTCTACATCGGCACATATCCCAGTCCAACTCTCGAGGCATCATAATAGATTACAAAGTCTTCCATCCCCTTGGGCAAGGTTAGAACTGGTGCAATAGTCAATCTAGTATTCAACTCTCGAAAACTTTTCTCACATTCATCGAACCACTGAAACTTGATCTTTTTTTTGAGTCAACTTAGTTAATGGTGCGGAGAGGGAAGAAAATCCCTCAAAATATCTGCGGTAATAGCCTGCCAACCTAAAGAAACTTCTTATGTCAGTCGGAGAGGTCAATCTGGACCATTTCTTAATCTCTTCAATCTTTTGGGCATCCACTCAAATACCATCATCGGAGACGACATAGCCTAGGAAAGCCACTGACTTAAGCCAGAATTCACATTTTGAGAACTTCACATACAATTCCTGGTCCTTAAGTATTTGGAGGAAAATTCTGAGGTGATTTGCATGCTCCTCCTCATCTCTTAAATATACCAAATGTCATCGATAAACACAATTACAAACATATCAAGGTACTGTTTGAACACCCTATTCATCAAATCCATAAAGACTGCAGGGGCATTCGTCAACCCAAAAAGTATGACCAAGAACTCAAAATGTCATATCTAGTTCTAAAGGTTATATTTGCAAAACCACATTCCTTCATTTTCAACTGATAGTAACCAGATCTGAGGTCTATCTTTGAGAAACAAGAGGTACCCTGAAATTGGTCAAACAAATCATCTATCCTTGAGAGAGGATACTTATTCTTTATGGTGACTTTGTTCAGTTGCCTGTAATTGATACACATTTTGAGAGAACCATCCTTCTTTCGCACAAATAAGACAGGGGCACCCCAAGGAGAAAGACTCGGCCTTATGAAGCCCTTCTCTAACAAATCTTTCAATTGTTCTTTCAACTCTTTTAATTTAGCGGGGCCCATCCTATAAGGTAGGATTGAGATAGGCTGGGTGTCAGGAAAAACATCAACCGGGTAGATCCTAAGGAAACTCATTCACGATCAGGACTGACTCAAGGATAGGAGACTCACCATCATCAGATTTCACTCGCATGAGGTGATAAATACAACCCTTAGCAATCATCTTTCAGGCTCTAAGATATGAGATAATTTTTCCTTTAAGTGCTACAGAATCACCCTTCCATTTTATAACTAGTTTGTTAGGGATTGGAACTTAACGGTTCAAGCCCTACAATCAACGGAGGCATAATAGAAATGAATCCAATCAATGCCATAGATTAATCAAAATTAGTCTTCTCTAACTCAACGAAAACAATGATAGTATCTGTATGATGATTGGACACTACACAAGCTCTATAGACTCTCTCAGCTCGAATAGACTCAATCACTGGAGTAGAAACATCAAAGGATTTAAGAAGACTCTCAGGGTTCTATCAAATCTACCCGCCACATAAGGAGTTACAAATGGTAGGGTGGCACCAAGATCCATCAAACATAAAAAGCAATAGAAAAGACTCAAATCATACTCGTCATAACATCTGGGGAGTTCTCCTAATCATGTCGACTACCTATGGCATACAAATGATTTTTGGCTCCGCTTGCGCCTGATATAGTACCTCTCTAATTTCCCTTAGATAGCGAGGCTGGTACAGAAGATTGAGCTCAGTCAGCCTACATTGGACACTCTCTCTAATAGTGATCCGTTTGGCCATACTTGTAGTATACATCACTCCCCACTTGGCATTTACCCATATGTAATTTGTCACATATACCACATGGTGGTTTACCTCGTAAACCTTAAGCCATACTAGCTTGTGACTGTGATCCACGGTCTCCAATATTCTAGGACCTCTGATCATTTCTGACTCTAGGCGCAAGTCCACTAGCAGATGATGGTGCAGGAAATCATTTACCATTTCCTTTCTTTTTAACCTCATGGCTAGATGTTTTAGCTTTCTTGCTTCTGAACTCCTCTCTGTCATGTTGCCTCTCTTCATCAGCTTGTTGCACAAAAGTCGTCAGTCTCCCAATGTCCATATCACTCACATGAATTTCTCCCCTTCCATCTTTTTTTGGCCCTCTATTCAGCCCATCCACATACATTCCTATTTGTACCCTCATGTTGGTGACCATGTCTGGAGCATATCGAGATAGTTGTATAAACTTCAGCCTATACTCTTGCACAGTCATAGAGCCCTGCTTTAAGTTCAAGAACTCTCTCACCTTAGCCTCTCATCATTTTCTTGGGAAGAAGCACCCCAAGGATGCTTCCTCGAACATAGTCTAAGTCAGTACGACGACATCCTCTCCTCTACCCTTCTTCCATTGGTCGAACCAAAGTCAAGACACACCCTTGAGTTGGTAGGAAGCCATTTCAACTTTGTTAGTATCAACCACATGCATCACTTGGAACACCTTCTGAAGCTCCTCCACATAGTTCTCAAGATCCTCAGTGGATACATACCCTGTGAACTCAGGCGTATTCATCCTCAAGAATTCTCGAACTCTTGATGTGTCATGTGCATCTTGTATACCCACTCCTTGTCTCACAGCAGGTGCTATGACAGCCTGGCGCAGCTCAGGATTGGAGACTTCATCTTGCAGGGGGTGCACAGTAGGGATAGTTGGTTCCACGGGCTCCTCATGTCCTTGAGGCTTAGGTAGGTTAAAATTATGTTTGGTGAGACATCCTCTACCTCTCACGGCTCTTCTAGGAGGCATGCTTACAACTCCGCAATGCACAAAGCACGAACTAGAAGAGAACTTTCATACAACATAACTCTATAGCAATATTTAGAACATGAAAGAAGTGAAACAATTCCTAAATTTCCTATAGCCTCCAAATTATGGATTTGGATTTCTTCAAACCAATAATAAGGACTCTACTAGGACACTTGAACTTGTGCTCTAATAGCAAATTTGTCATGCCCCGGGAAGGAACCCAACACGTGGTCAACACCTAGAGACTTTTACTAGTCCCCAAGCAAACCACTTGGCCTCGTCACAATCATTCAATCAATAAACTTTACTAATCAGCAGAAGATATAAGAGCATATCTATCTAATCTCAAAATAATATAATAAATAAGAGGCTAGTAGGAAAAACTAGTTCAACAAGTCTTAACAATCAGTATTCAGCTCTAGTCTGTGAAGCCTCTATCACTATCATATCAAACGGTGCCAATGACAGACCCATGGCTACAGCAAATCAAAAATAACCTATCAAGTACAACTCTAAAGCAAGATGAAATAAAAGTAATGAATCCTCCAAAGTATGGGAGGCTCACCAATCAGCTGAACGTCCTAGATCCTCAATGATGTACCTATTGATAATCTCAAATCCCTGTATCTATATTATAAAATGATGCAACACCGAGTGGTGTCAGTATGTGGAATGTATGGTATGTAAAATAGCTGAATGAAATCGAAATAGGTAGAATAATATGAAACATCAATCTACTCAAGGATAATAACAAATCAACATGTTAAATGTCTATCTACAGCTAGAATAAAGAGTAGACAAGTGACCTATCAACCAATAAAACCTCATCAATCAAATCATGACTCATCTTAAAGGAATTCAACTCAACTCATCTTATCACATCTCATCTCATCACGACTCAAAGTACTCGAGGTAGGAACTTTCTGGGAATTTCTCTTATCCGACAATAATTACTTATGATACAGTGATTGTACAACAAATCACTGTTATTACCACATCCATTTCATACTTGCTAGGTAGGGAACAAATCGAATCCAAGAGGAACTACCAACAAATCAAATAAGTCCTCTATTGTTTCAAAAACTCTATCAAAAGGGAACGATAATGTAATATGATGGTCATAATTCTCACCTACGCTTGGCTATGTAGTTTGATGAGCGCGAGTTGAATTAACTCTTACTCTTTCGGTACTCGATACTCCTCCCAAGACTTAATGCTCATAAGAGAATCAGCCCAATCAAATCTTCTCAATAAAATCATCTCAAATCAGCCTCATAGAGGTACTCATCCTTCAATCAGTCCCATAGAGACTCTCATCATCTCATTAATCAATATCTTAATCAATAGCTCAAGGCTTAGAACAATCATTAAGAATAATCGAATGAACAAATCATTCGAGTTCATTTATGTAGACTCAAGCAATTATCAAGTTATATCAATTCATCATCATTCCACATCACAAGCACAATCAACATTCTCAAATCAAGGCTCTAGACACAATCCCTATCTTCATTCATGCATGCTTTCGAAAATAATCACGTAAGGTTATATAATATCTCATGAAAAGTATTCAATTCAAGAAAATAATTTTATGATGGTCATCAACATAAGAAAATACATGTAATAAATATAATTTTCAAGAAACCCATCAAGAATTATGTATGTAGACTTATGAACTTTCAACTCTCTCCTAAGACTATCTATGGGGCATATGAAAGGACATTCTCATATTTTTAGTTTAGCCTTGCAGACTTGAGATGAAATTATCAACAATCAACTTCAAGTATTGCCTTTGAATTCTTCAATCTACTCTCCTCTCTTCTCTTCTCTCAAGACCTAGTCTTTCAAGTGATTAGAAAAGGTTTAGAATAGGGTTTTTGACCCTTTTTATACTCAAAAAGATCTATTTTGATCGTGTTTTGAGTCTAGGAGGGGTTGAAAATTGTCCGGAATGCCCCTTATGGATTATTAGAAAACTTTTCACTATGGAAAAGTGGGTCCATGCAGATACAAGTGATTTTTTTTTTGGAAATTTATCGAACGAGTTTTCCAATCTTCGTCAAATGTTTTTAAAAAAAAAAACATAGTGTATGTCCACTACATAGGCGCGACGTGCCTCTGTCACGCATCATCACTAGTTTTCGTTTTGGGACCAAAAAATTATCTTTTTATCCGTTCGCTCTAAAAATTGACCGATATCATTTTTCCACTCATTTTTTCATGCTGATCACAAATTCGATCTCGGATTTTCAAACGGAGCATGGGAAGACGCATTATATGCATGTATCGACTCTAGGGGTATTTTGATAATTTTATCGGGTGTTACATCATCTCTCCCTTGGGATCATTCGTTCTCGAATGATGAGAAAAGGTAGATATCAAGGCACGAATAGACCCAAAATTCATCTCAACATTCACATCTTTCAATTAATCTCTCGACTCCTCATCACTATCAACATATCTATTCAGACTCAAGAATAGACAATCAACTCAAGAAAAGACAATCAATTTAGTTAGGTGTAAGAAAATTACCTTCAACATTTTTATCATTAGGCATAAATAGGTGCAGATACTTTACTTTCATCTCTTCCTTAGATTCTCATGTGCTTTCCTCAACAAATTGATTTCTCCATAGGACTTTGATTGAGGCTATCTCTTTGGTCCTCAATATACAAATCTGACGATCAAGGATTTTGACCGGAATCTCTTCATAGGACAAGCTATCCTTCACTCCAATACTCTCAATAGGAATCACCAAGGCAGGATCTCCCAAGCACTTCTTCAAAATCAACACGTGGAGCACTGAATGAATACCATCTAACTCAGAAGGCAACTCTATCTTATAAGCAACCTTCTCAATCCTCTTCACAATCTGGTAAGGTCCAATATATTACAGACTCAATTTACTCTTCTTCCCAAATCTGATGACACCCTTCGTAAGACACTTTCAAGTATACCTAATATTTACCTCGAATTCCAAGTCTCTTCTTCTCACATCAGTGTAGGATTTCTGGCAACTTTACGTAGTCTTCAATCTCTCCTTAATGGTTAAAACTTCTCTATTGATTGATTGAGAAGATCAGGCCCAATCAACTCAACTTTTCCAATCTCAAACCACCCAATTGGTGATCTACATCTCCTCTCATACAAATCTTTGTAGGGATCCATTTGCATGCTTACATGGTAACTATTGTTATATGCATTCAATCAATGGTAGGTGATCATCCCAATTTCCAATAAAATCAAGAACACAGGCTCTCAACATATCCTTTAACATCTGAATGGTACATTTTGCCTAACCATCTGTATGTGAATGAACACTTGTCCTCAAATTCACTTTCGTATTGAAACCTTTCTGGGAAGATATCCAAAATTGGGAGGTGAATTAAGCTCCTTTATCCGAGATGATGGATAAGGGAACCTCATGCAACCACTCAGTCTCTTGGATATATAACCTAGCATACTCCTCCATAGTGTTGGATGTCCTAATTGCTAAGAAGTGAGCCGATTTGGTCATCCTATCCATAATCATCCAAATCAAATCATGTTGTTTTGGAGACCTCGATAGACCAGTAGTGAAGTCCATATTGATAATCTCCCACTGCCATTCAGGTATCCCAAAGTTTTGAGCCAGTTTACATGGTCTTTGATACTCAATTTTAACTTGCTGGCAATTCGAGCACTTGGAAACAAACTCAGCAATATCCCTCTTAATTTAATTCCACTAATAGACTTCTCTGAAGTCGTGGTACATCTTGGTGGAGCCAGGATGGATGGAATATCTAGAGTTATGGGCTTCAGTCATAATTCTATCTCGAATACCATCCACATCTAGGATGTATAGTCTACTCTATATCTCAACACTCCATCTCCCCCTTTCTAGAAGACCATCACTTTTTTATGGATGGCCTCCTTCAAATGGAGTATAATGGAATCTCAATCTTTCTTGTCTTGCACCTCTGCCACTAAAGATGAAGCAGATTCATTCTAAACATTAATTCTTCCCTCATCATTCTCCCCAAGTTAAACTCCCAATCGAGCCAGTGGATGCACTTCTTTAACTAACTCCTTCTTTTCTTCATCAACATGGGTTGTGCTACCCATTGACAACTTACTAAGAGCATCAACAATAATGTTAGCTTCACCTGGATGGTAGAGAATGCTCATGTCATAATCCTTGAGCAACTCCAACTATCTTCTCTGTCAGTTGAGCTCTTTCTGACTAAAGACATATTGCAAGTTCTTGTGGTCAGTGAATACATCCATATGCACTCCCTACAAGTAGTGGCGCTAGATTTTAAGTGCAAACACCACCGCTGCCAACTCAAGATCATGGGTCAAATAGTTCCTCTCATGAATTTTAAGTTGTCTGGAAGCATAGGTTATCACTTTCCCTCTCTGCATCAGCACACATCCCAATTCAACTCTCGAATCATCACAATAGATTACAAAGTCTTCCATCCCCTCGGGCAAGGTTAAAATTGGTGCAGTAGTCAATCTAGTCTTCAACTCTAGAAAACTTTTCTCACATTCATCGGACCACTGAAACTTGACCTTTTCCTGAGTTAACTTATTCAATGGTGTAGATAGCGAAGAAAATTTCTCAACAAATCTACAGGAAAATAGCCTGCCAACCCAAGAAACTTCTTATGTTAGTCGGGGAGGTCAGTCTGAGCCAGTTCTTAACCGCTTCAAACTTTTGGGCATCCACTCGAATACCATCATTGGAGAGGACATGGCCTAGGAATGCCACTGAATTAAGCTAGAATTTTCATTTCGAGAACTTCGCATACAATTTCCAGTCGTTATGTGTTTGGAGGACAATTCTGAGGTGATTTGCATGCTCCTCCTCATCTCTTGAATACACCAAAATGTCATCGATAAACACAATCACAAACATATCAAGGTACTATCTGAACACCCTATTCATCAAATTTATGAAGGCTACAGAGGCATTTATCAACCCAAAGGACATGACCAAGAACTCAAAATGGCCATATCTAGTCCTAAAGGATGTCTTTGGAATAACACATTCCCGTACTTTCAACTTATGGCAACCAATCTGAGGTCTATCTTTGAGAAACAAGAGGCACTCTGAAGTTGGTCAAACAAATCAACTATCCTTGGGAGCGGATACTTATTCTTTATGGTGACCTTGTTCAGTTGTCTGTAGTCGACACACATTCTGAGAGACCCATCTTTCTTTCGCACGAACAGGACAGGGGAACCCCAAGGAAAAACACTCAACCGTATGAAGCCCTTCTCTAACAAATCTTTCAATTATTCTTTCAACTCTTTCAATTCAGCAGGGGTTATCCTATAAGGTAGAATTGAGATAGGTTGGGTATTAGGATGAACATCAATCCCAATATCGATCTCCCTATCAAGAGGGACTCTGGGAAATCCTTAGAAATACTTTAGGAAACTAATTCACGATCGGGACTGACTCAAGGGTAGGAGACTCAAAATCATCAGATTTCACTTATACAAGATGATAGATACATCCTTAGCAATCATCTTACTGGCTCTAAGATGTGAGATAAAATTTCCTTTAGGTGCTACGAAAGCACCCTTCTATTCTGGAACTGGTTTGTTTGGGAATTGGAACTTAATGGTTCGGACTCTATAATCAATAGAGGCATAACAGACGTGAAGCCAATCAATTCTAAGGATCAATCAAGGTTAGACATCTTTAACTCAACCAAATCAATGATAGTATTCCTATGATAAATGGACACTACACAAGCTCTATAGATTCTCAGCTCGAATAGACTCACCCAGTGGAGTAGAAAGATCAAAGGGTTCAAGAAGACTCTCAAGGGTTCTATCAAATCTATTGGCCATATAAGGAGTTACAATAGATAGGGTGGCACCAGGATCCATCAAAACATAACAATCAATAGAAAAGACTCGAATCATACCTGTCACAACATTTGGGAGTTCTCCTGATCATGTCGATTACCCATGGTATACAAATGGTTTATGGCTCTGCTAGCGCCTAACTTAGTACCTATCTGATTTCCCTTAGCTAGCAGGGTTAGTGCAGAAGATTGAGCTCGATAAGCCTATATTGGACACTCTCTCTGATAGTGACCTGCTTGGCCACACATGTAGTATACATCACTCCTCTCGAGGCATTTACCTATGTATAATTTTCCACATGTACCACATGGTGGTTTACCTCGTCAACCTTGAGCTATACTAGCTTGTGACAGTGATCCACAGACTCCAACATTCTTGGACCTTTGATCATTTCTGACTCTAGGCATAAGTGTACTAGCAGATGATAGTGCTGGAAATAGGTTACCATTGCCTTTCTTTCTAACCTCATGACTGGATGTTTTAGCTTTCTTGTTTCTGAACTCCTTTCTATCATGCTGCCTCTCCTTATCCGTGTTTTTCCTAAAGGTCATCATTCTCTCTATGTCCATATTAATCACAAGCATTTCTCCCCTCCCATCTCTTTTCGTCCCTCTATTCAGCCTACCCGTATACATTCCCATTCTCCCCCTCATATCGGCAACCATGTCCAGAACATATCGAGACAGTTGTGTAAACTTTAGCCTGTACTTTTGCGCAGTCATAGAGCCCTGCTTCAAGTTCAAGAACTCTCTAACCTTAGCCTCTATTTTTTCTCTTGGGAAGAAACGCCCCAAGAAATCTTCCTCGAACATAGCCTAAGTCAACACAAGGGCATCCTTTCCTCTACCTTTCTTCTATTGGTCGAACCAAAGTCTGGCCACACCCTTGAGATGGTAGGCATCCAATTCAACTCTATTAGTATTAGCCACATACATCACTTAGGACACCTTCTGAAGCTCCTCCACATAGTTCTCAGGATCATCAGTGGATGCAGATCCTGTGAACTCAAGCGAATTCATCCTCAAGAATTCCCAGAATCTTGATGTGACATGAGCATCCTGTCTGCCCTCTCCTTGTCTCGCAACAAGTGTTATGACAACCTGGGCTAAAGTTCGAATAGCCTGGAATAGCTCAGTATTGGAGACCTCATCTTACAGGGGTTGTGTAATAGGGACAGCTAGTTCCACGGGCTCCTCATGTCCTTGAGGCTCAAGTAGGTTAACATTCTGTCTGGCAGTACGTCCTCTACCTCTGACGGCTCTTCTGGGAGGCATACTCATAACTATCCAACATGCAAAGCACGGATTAGGAGAGAATTTTCATAGAGTATAACTCTATAGCACGATTTAAAACATGAAAGAAGTGAAACAATTTCTAAATGTCCAATAGCCTCCAAATTATGGATGTGGGAGCTCTTCACACCAATAATAAGGACTCCACTAGAAATAGTTTAATAGACTCCCTAGGACACTCCAACTCGTGCTCTGATACCAAGTTTATCCTGCCCCGGGAGGGTATCTAACACGTAGCTGGCACCCAGAGACTTTTGCTAGTCCCCAAGCGAACCACTTGGCCTCGTCACAATCATTCAGTCAACAAACTTTACTAATCAGGTGAAGGCATAAGGAAGTAAATAAGCACATCTATCTAATCTCAAAATAATATAATAAATGAGAGGCTAGTAGAACAAACTAGTTCAACAAGTCTTAAAAATCAACATGCGACTCTAGTCTATGAAGTCTCTATCACTATCATATCAATCGGTGCCAATGACAGATCCATGGCTACCTCAAATCAAAAATAAGCTATCAAGTACAACTCTAAAACAAGATGAAGTAAAAGTAATAAATCCTCCAAAGTAGGGGAGGCTCACCAATCAGTGAAACATCCTAGAAGATCCTCAATGATGCGCCTGTTGATAATCTCTAACCCCTTTATCTCTATTATAAAATGATGCAGCACCGAATAGGGTCAGTATGTGGAATGTACAAATGTAAAATAGATGAATAAAATTGAAACATATAAAATAATATGAAAATCAATCAAATCAAGGATAGTAACAAATCAACATGTCAAATGTCTATTTAAAGCAAGAATAAAGAGTAGACAAGTGACATATCAACCAATCAAACCTCATCAATCAAATCATGACTCATCTCAAAGGAATTCAACTCATCTCATCTTATCATATCTCATCTCATCATGACTCAGAGTACTCGAGATAGGAACTTTCTGGGAATTTCTCTTATCCGACAACAATCACTTATGAGCCGGTGATTGTACAACAAGCCGTCGTTGTTGCCACAGTAGTTTCATACTTGCCAGGTAAGAAATGAATAGAATCCACTAGGGACCACCAGCAAATCAGACAAGTCCTTTATTGTTTCAGGGATTCTATCAAGAGAGAACCATAATGTAATGTGGTGGTCCTAATCCTTATCTACGTTTGGTTAGGTAGTTTGATGAGTGCGAGTTGGATTAGCTCTCTCTCTATCGGTGCTCGATACTCCTCCCAAGACTCAATGCTCATAAGACAGTCAACCCAATCAAATATTATCAATAAAATCATCTCAAATCAGCCTCATGGAGGTACTCATCCTTCAATCAGTCCCATAGAGACTCTCATCATCTCATCAATCAATATCTCAATCAATAGATCAAGGCTTAGAGCAATCATTAGGGAACAATCGAATGGATAAATTATTAGAGTTCATTTATGGAGACTCAAGGAATTATCAAGTCTAATCAATTAATCATCATTCTCACATCACAAGCACAATCGACATTCTCAAATCAAGGCTCTAAACTCAGTCCCTATCTTCATTCATTCATGCTTTCGAAAATAATCATGTAGGGTTATACAATATCTCATCAAAAGCATTCAATTTAAGAAAAACAAGTTTATGATGATCATCAACATAAGAAAATACATGTAATAAATACAATTTTCAAGAAAACCTATCAAGAATCATATATATAGACGTATGAACTTTCAACTCTCTCCTAAGACCATCTATGGGGCACATGAGAGGATAATCTCATGCTTTTAGTTTAACCTTATATACCTATGATAAAGCTATCGACAATCAACTTTAAGAATTGCCTTTGAATTCTTCAATCTACGTTTTTCTCTTCTCTTCTCTCAGGCCCTAGTCTTTCAAGTAATTAGAAAAGGGCTTAGAATGGATTTTTTTAACCCTTTTTACTCTCAAAACAATCTATTTTGATCGTGTTTTGAGTTTAGGAGGGGTTGAGAATTGTCCAGAATGCCCCTCACAAATTTTTAGACAACTTTTCACTACGGGAAAGAGGGTCTGCATCCGCGTACAAGTGTATTTTTTTGAAAATGTTCTGAGCGAGTTTTTCAATCTCCGTCAAAATGTTTTTTAAAATAAATAAGTGCAGGACATGCCTCTATAGCACATCATCACTAGTTTTGTTTTCAGACCAAAAAATTATCTTTTGATCTGGTCGTTCTAAAAATCGACCATGATCATTTTCTCACTCAAATTTTCATATCGATCACAAATTTCCTCTCGGATTTGTAAACGGAGCATGGGAAGATGCATTATGCGCACATTTCTACTTTAGGAGTATTTGAATAATTTTATTGGGTGTTACAGTTCCCTTCTTCTTTTATAACATTGTCCATAAACACTCGTAGATCTGCCTGTGGTAGTAACTTTCATCATACCATTACACTTTTTTGGAACAAAGGTAATGTCCGAATTTTAACTAAGGGGTTCAAAATATGAAAAAGTAAACGCACAAATATAGCGAAGAATGTTCAATATTTACTATATATGAATAAAAAATTTAATCATATATAAATTGAATATTTTTCTAACCCCCCAGCTAGCTCCAAGGTGGCTTCGCCTATGCTTTTAGATGTTCATAATCTAATCATGAAAAATAAATTAACCCCTCATAAAGAAATAGAGCATGAGAAAACTTTGTTGGAGACTCAGTGTCGAGTCATATTCATTTCTTACGCCATTTTGTTCATCAAACAATAGGAGTTATCGAATAATGGAAGGGTAAATACTTATCATCATAGAGTGGTGTACCGCAAATATCAATATATCTTACCTTAGTTAAGTGGCTCAATAATTAATCAACCATGACTAACTGGTGATCATAGTGAATGTTCATATAAATGTCATGCATCTATCAATTCGTATAAAAACCCAGTGCATATAATCTTTTACCCATATTGTTCTATTTGAAGATTTTACCTACTTAATTAACCTTTATGAAATGGGCAGAAATTTACTTCAATAATGGTGATGATATATATAACTCAAATGAAATGAACTTGGCCCCAAAATTTCAAATTAAAGGCAATTACCATAATCCAAAGTTCACATTGATTTCCTTACATCTTATATAAAGGGCAAACAAATAAGAGAGGGTAATCTTAAAAAAAAAAAAGAATTACAACCTACAAAATTTGAAATGCATTGATAAATCAATGATAATTATGAATACTGAAACATATGTGTTCAACATGAAGCTTTGAGTCTATGTTACTAACGATAGCCTACACTACCACTGATTGCTCTCTCTGCCAAAATAAAATATGGTGAAAGATATGTAAATATTTCCCTTTATTAATAATATGATTATCCTAATCACTTGAAAATCAACTACTTTGGAAGGTGGGATGCTCCGCGTCATCAAAACTCTTGAGACCCCACTTCACAATCCTTGGTCTATCTTTAATATCTCGTTTGAGAGTGATAGCAACAAAGAGCACAATTCGAATGGTTGTCCAAATTGTAGATTGAAATTATGAGAGCAACCGGGTAATACATTTGCAAACTTCAAATGGCATGCATCTAAGTAGTGGCTAGTCATATCACAATGCAAAATTCAAATAACATGTGTATATATATATATATATATATATATATATATATATATTAATATATCAAGTTGTAAAAACTCCTATTATGTTAAAATTGCTCCACATTTTAATGAAGAATGGTTTTATACCTATATACAAAAGCAAAAACATATAACTTTGACTCCTTTCATATGATGGGAGTTCTATGTACCTTCAGCTACTTGTTAAACACAATTCATATCTTTTTTCTCAGGTTTAACAAAATTGTTAAAAGTAATAGTCAGATTTATAAATGAACCAAGTTAAATTTGTACACAACACCTGAGGTAAAGATTATCATTAAAATCACCACTTACAGTTATAAAGTCATCCTTCTTACCATTTAAAAAAAAATATGAAGAGAAATGGCTAAAACAGTATCATCTATTTAAATTCCAACGTATCCAAGCAAATAACAAAATTTACTATCTAAGGATATTCCCCATCAAAGTAAGCAGAACGCAACGAATGGAAGAAGAATCGCTAGTAGTTGGTATTAATTTTAGAGAAAAGACATAACTCCCTCCACTCTCAAACTTGACAGCGAAACTTATTTTAGCACTTTAACTATACGGATATTTAAAAAATCCCCTTTAACAACATTCAAATTAATTAAATACTCTGAGATCATACCACCACTCTCACCTACCACATCAATGTCATATCATTAATTTTATTTATTCTTTTATTAGTCACCATTTTTATTGAAACACTTTTTAAAATTAATTTATACTAATTAATTATTAGAATTTGCTTTCTAAACTCAAAATTTAAAAGATGGGCCCATTTTGATTTCTCCCAACCCGCCTCCTTTCTTCTTTCTTCTTCCTTCTTACTTTTCTTCATCATTTCTAGCCTTCTCCTCCTTTTCCTCCACCTTGCCCCTGCTCCACTTCTTTCTTTTTTCTTTTTTTCACCATTGTCACCCTTCACTGCTTATTTTTTTCCTCTCTTCACCATTCAATTAAAAAAGAATTAGAGAAGGTGGAAGAATAAACTTTTTTCGAAAGTCCTTTTTTTCTTTACGACTTATATGAAACATGAATGTTATATAAGAAAGTTGATAGACCCACATTTTTGAATCAAAAATATTAAAAGATTAAAATGGGTCATTCAAAATTCAAAAAAGGTTAAACTTATGACATTGATGTTGATTTTGGTGATTACTAAAAGAATAATTGATTGAAAATGGTGTATAGAGGTGGGGATAAAAATGGAAGTTAAGAAGGGTATCAATGGAGGAAGATAGGGGTATTGAGGAAGAAGAGAAAATAAAGAGAACAAAAATTAAAAGATTTTTTTAAAAAGAGGACCCACATTTTTTAAAATAAATGTTTTAGATAATTTTTAAAAAGGTGTTTTATCAAGAAAAAAGTTACTTAAAATCTTAACTAGATATTGACTAATAAAAAAACATAATGTGTCTGATTTCTATAAATTGAGACTTTTTTTTATCCTTTCACACACTTTCAGGAGAGTATATTCATTCTCTTTTGCCACATCAGCTCTTACGGGGTGATTAAATCATTTGAAAATTGTTAAGGGGTATATGAATGCCCGTGTTATTTAGGTGCTAAAGTAAATTTTCCTGTGAAGTTGGGGGATGGGGGGAGTTATTTCTTTTCTCTAGTGAAAAAGTAAAAAGAGCATTGTTAGACCCCGTTTTTCTTTAAATTAAGGATAATTATCCAACTGAAAAATTTTATTGTGGATGTCATGTAATTTGAACTTAAGTATATTTCCGATGCATGATTAGAGTATCAAGTGAATTTGGTGTGCATAATTAAGTTTGAGTCGGAAGTCCTTGATTGGATCAAAATAGAAAAGTTTGGGACCTAATTGATCAATAGGCTAAGATGTACCCCTTATGATGTAATTTTGGAAAGTTTGAAATCTATACATATAGGCCTCTTGTTCCCAAATAAGAACACTTCATTGTTCTTAAACTTAGCTCAAATTAAGAAGGGAAAGAGGAGAAGAAGAGAAAGAGGGAAGGAAAGAGAAAGCAAGTAAGTTTCTTAATCTTTGTGTTCTTGTTTATTAAATATTCTAGTTATTAAGTTGATTGATTGTGAATTGGAGTATTTGGGGTTTAGGGAGATAGGTTAATTGTGGAGTGGCATAGCTATAGATGTATATGTGTATACCTAAGAACATCTATAATACGCGTATAGCCATAGTTGAACAAAAAGTGAACCGAAGGGAGACGATTTGAGAGAAGAAGGTTGAAGTAGCAACTGAGAGCTACAGTAAAGTA
Source organism: Solanum ossicruentum (assembly GCA_025774065.1). Lineage (NCBI taxonomy): Eukaryota > Viridiplantae > Streptophyta > Magnoliopsida > Solanales > Solanaceae > Solanum > Solanum ossicruentum. Next base: position 289 of record JAOTQR010110329.1, on the reverse strand, counting down.
GCTCTAGGGTTGCTATAGTAATGGGGAACCAAATTGCTTTTTTTTGGACTTCTCGATAAATTGTCGCTTCTAGGGTAGTATATTGAGGTCTCTAAGCATCATAGTAGGTTTGGTTTGGTGGGAAAACGTTTGGAAATTTGTAGGCGAAGAATTGAAGTTGTGAACAGATTGGAATAGTATGTCCCATTCTAACTTCTATCGAATTAGTGAAAGTCATGGGGGTGTCGGGGAGGTTATAAATAACATGTAAACCACAAGAAAAGGGTTGGTTATAAGTTATATAACGTAA
>JAOTQR010110293.1:0-26205 GCA_025774065.1 Solanum ossicruentum | reverse complement strand
TCAAGGTACAAATGCCCCAACATGGTTATCAAGGTACAAACCCCTTGACATGGTTACCCGGCGCGCACCCCTTAACAGGGCATGGTCACATTCCAACACTACATAGGAGAAAACCACATACATATGTTCATTTCATCATTATATAGTCATTCAACTCATAAGATACACATTGGTCCTTTAATTCCTTAATATTACCATAACCAGATATTTTATCAAACACTTGGAGGGTGTGTAGTAATAGTGTAAAACCATGAAATTTAGGGATGAAACTATACAAGGAAATCCAATGTAAAACCATCAATCAATACTTGGTTACATCCTCAAGAAATGTACATCAAAACCCTTCATCAAATCTCACCATAAATATTAGATTCATAGCTCAACAACAACAATATTACCCCAGTTCCTCAAAGGCTCCCGCCCATTGCGGGGTAGGGGGTCGGATGAACGCAGCCTAACCCCTATATTTAAAAACATAGAGCGACTGTTTTTGGAGATTCATAGCTCAAAACATAGTAAAACAATCATAATTTCATAAGGCCCAAAATAATGTGCGATAAATTTCATTATATTTAGACCCATGAAGAAATTAGCCCTAACATGGATGCAACAACATATATGTGAAGAGTAATCATGAAGAAATCAGCCATAACATGGATGCAACAACATACTTAAAACATCATTTTCGAAATCTCATCATACGTGTAAAATCACCATGAACTTTGTCAATGTAAACATGAATGCATGCAAATGACTTAGGGGATGGAACATGAGACATGAAATCACATAGAAGACTTAGAATTAGTACCTTATGCTTGAGTAGGTTGGAAAAGATAGGAGTATCGCTTTTGCATATCCGCTTCAGCCTCCCAAGGAGCACTTTCAACTTGTTGATTCCTCCAAAGGATCATAACAGAAGCAACATCCTTGTTCCTTAACCTTTGCACTTGCTACTAGAATGTCTTCATATGAAAAGTTATCTTCAACTACTTCCACAACATCTGGAGGCACAATGATTGGTGGTCATGCTCCAATAAGAAAGCGGTCGCTATCAGTAATTAACCAAACTGAGGTTAGGGTCGAATCCACAGGGAATACAAGGCTTGACTACCTTCACTACTAATCATTTCTAGTAATTATGACTACAATCTCTAAATTGGGGATTTCTCTATGATTCAAAAACAAACTAAAACAAACTATAACTAAAACTCAAGGAAAAACTCAATTTTGGGAACAACTAGGGAATTATGTTCCCCATGGTTCGACGACTTGATTACCCTAGATACATAACTATAATTGGTGAATTACCTGCAGGACGGTAACTTAGGTTCTTACAACCCTCTTGTGAAGGTGATGGTCGAACTTAACCATGGCGCTTAGTCAACCACCATAGCATGCCAACTAACCGTTATCAATAGTCCCAGTCAAACTCCCCTTGGTCAGGTTTGATTCATTATATGAGAACACATCAATTGAATTCTTTCATCTACTTCCCTTTTCCTATTCATCAGTACCTTAGTCAAGATTGTGATTGTAGGAAGGATGTTGGCCACCACCAAACAACAATAAAAATGAAGGTAAATAGATAATACATGCAAAACTCCAATCATAGAAATGCAAGAAAACTAGGTTATTTCAAGTCAACTACCCACGGTTCCCACAATCCAAGTTGTAGGTGCTTAGCTACTCATGGCTAAAGAAAAACACAAAGAATGCATATAATAGACATAGCTGAGTGTTTGACCAATAATAATGAAGGAGGTAGGCATCATAAGTTGCAAATCCACAAGCTTGATTGATCAACAATGATTACAAGGCAAGATTTTAAATCCCAAAATGGGTTTTCCAACAGAGAACAATTATCTACCCTAATAACCTAAGAAAAGCTTCAAAATGTAATTGTGACATGTCTACCGGTCGAACTCTTCTAAAAAAAGCTAACTTAAGATATATATAGTATTTAAAAATAACCTTAGAATTTACACAGAAAAGACAGCTGGCAGCTGATAAATGACCTATGAGTCGTAGTCGGGGTTTCATATCAAGTTCTTGTCATCTTCATCTGAATTGGTATGACCCATAGGTACGAATTGTTGCTTGGGCTATGACTCTATGTTTGTCTCATAAGCTTGGTCTTGAGTTTTTGGTCCAACATTTTAGCTCTCAAATTCTTGCTATGAGTCTACCTATATGATTCATAGTGTGTCTTACGACTCGTAGGCTCGGCTCGTAGGGGTGGCCTTCACTTTGCAGTTTTTTGATTTTTGGTCTCTGATTCTTACTGTGACATAACTTATGACTCATAGAGTGAGCTACAAGTCGTAGGTATGCTCATATGTCTTATGCTTTAGTATAGTCTGCAAATTTTCTTCAAAATCATGCCAACCTAACTCTTCTGCGAGATTAACACAAAAACACATCAAAACACTAAAAAGCCACTTTAAGAACTCATAAAATCCCTTGTTTCAGGCACCAAATGTGTTGTACTTTGACCGTATATCAATACCCTCAACTCAGAATTATTCCTTGTCCTCAAGCGATGAAACAATATATACAGACAAAGGGAAATACATAGCAACTATACTAATGGCATACATATCAAGTCCTCTGATTTAGGTACCCAACTACTATTTTCAAAACAGGTTTGTAAAATTATTGAGTAGATAGGAACATAATGTGATACCTAGCAATCCAACTATGACAAGCTAAGGAGCATCAACCATCCACAATCGCTAGTATAGTCATATGCTACTCATATAGTGGAAATGCCCTCACTGGAAAGAAGTACCTTATACTCACTCAAAAGTATTTAGATTTCAGGGACTGAGGAAGCATTCTCACTCTCACAATTGAAATTCAGGCATACTGACTAACACCATATGGTTGCCTCTATGCTTATCTTCTGGCTTGGTGATAAAATGGAGTTGGATCACTTTTGCACTTATAGGCTTGTAACATTGGTACAAGGTGCTTTTGTGTGGTACTTTTGGGCAAATATTGACTAAAGCTATCTTTGAACCATATTTACCAACATTTTTTACTTTCATAATCCAATCCTTTTAAACCAATCCATTCTTATTCTCCTGTTTTGAACTTTTCTCGAGTGCTTTCTTTCTCTTTTTCAGCTGATCCTTGATTTCAAACTCCTTTTTGCTACTTTTTCTCAATTTAAGGAACTTTTCTTCTTTGTATTCACTCGATTCATGTTTTTTCATTTCTTTCTTGATTTTCCAACTAACGACCTTATTATTATTACTTTACCACAATATGGGCCATTCTCAACTTAGGCTTTTAGCCTCATGTGAAGTATATAATATCTATGCCACGAACTAGGGCCACCAACTGCAGCCACCGTCAACTTAGTCCTTTGGCCTCAATCAAAGTTCACATGTTCAAGGATAAACCAGGGTGAAAATCAAGGTATTTCATTAAATAAGGTTAAGTCAGCAGAGTATCAAGAAAGAATGAGTGCATAAGAAGCTCAAAGATTTGGGACAAGGGATTCACTCACTTACTTCGTGGGTCATTTAGGCTATAAGTGATTTCACTCAAAGAATAAGGGCCTAAGATCTTTTCAATCTCCACCACGTCACGCAAACCAATATTAGAGTAAAAAGACATTTTCTGAGTCTATACAGGATGCATGAATGTATCAGAATACACTTATAACATACATGGCATTTGCATCCACAATCAAGTATAGACTCACAGTTCATGCTTTCAGTGTCAGCTTACGTTCACAATATCAGAACAAACATTGCCATATTCTCAAAAATGTATGAATGCATGAATAATCACAACCTCAAAAATTTTGAGGGTACACAATTTTTGCATCAAAAGTTTAAAGAAAATCTAAAACTACATATATGCTAAAAGATAACATTACTATGCATATACAACTTCTCTATACTTCCTGAAACATGTTGGTTCAATAGAAAATTAAACATCACAAGGAAAACGAAGCACGACAAGAAAACCATGGGGTCAAAAATAGGGGAAGTTATGGATTTAAGGCTACTCAGACTTCACCTTAATCCATAACTTCCACCACCCCACCAAAATAGGATACTTTGTCCTCAAAGTAAAGACAAGAACAAAAACAAAATACGATAACATAGAAATACATACATTCATTAAAAATCAAAAATAAACATCCAAAGTAGAAGTAAAATAACATCCAACATAAACATATTTAAACACAACCAAAAATCAACAAAATAAAAAGTTTACCTGAAAAGAAAACAAAAAATCCAATTATAACAAAATGAGCACTGGGGTCAAGAGAAGTCAAACATCAAGGTGCATCATGCACCAATCTTGACCTGATTTGTGGGGTCCTGGGGCTGGCTCTCCTTCTCTGCTGCAGTATCCTCTCCAGATGGGGTGTACTGTGTTCTCTCTCTGAATAACCGTAAATAAAAGCGACTCCTGTACCACCTCCTCAGGTATGGGCTCCTTCTCCTTAGGTCTTGGCCTCTTTGGGGTCGGCTCTAGATCAGCATGCTCAAGGGGCCTCTTCCCGCGGGTGTCCGGATAGTCGGTGAGCCAATCAAATTCCTCATCACCTACCGGTTCTACCTCCAAGACTGGATAGGGGCTTCCAATAGTTGCAACAAGTCGACCTTGAATTTGGTCAACTCCTCAGTAACTACACTTGTATCGGCAGACCTAGCTCCCTTAAGCCTCTTTTGAACTCTGGCCTTAAACGCATTGACCCTAACATCTACTGCTTGGATTCTCTTATCAACCAAATCACGAATGTATGCCTTCATCCTCTCCTCGTAGTCCCGAACAGTCTGATCAATCAATGGCTAGACTCGCACTAACAACTCATGTAGTCTCCCTTCTGCTACAGTAACCTTGCAAAATAAAGCCTGAAATGCAAAAACAGCGAAAAGAGTGTCAACCTGCAAAGCAGATGCTTCTGGTGCTGAAGTGCTAGAGGATGGTGTAGACTTGATCTCGACCACAAGTGTGGGCTCTGTAGTAGCCAGAGTAGTGCCGGTGGTAGCTGGAGGTGAACCTGGCATCCGAGGCTCTACCAGGAATGGCTCTGGGATAGCTAGATAAGCTGCTCGATGCAAGGCCCTCAGGTTCTCATCAGCCTTTATCAGGCTGGGATCCATAGTGCATGTGGCCTATACATGAGGGTCCCGGTGAGGGTCAATAGGAACTCCTACTGCACTGCATACTCTATGAATCAGTACTGGAAATGGTAGTGAGGTGCTTGTCTAAGCTGCAGCCTCGTGAATCTCCTTTGAAATGATCTGGTCCCAATCTACAGCATAGCCATCTAGGATGCTAGCCAATAGTACAACTTTCTCGAGGGTGATCACATTATTTGTAAAAGTTGGCCTAATATGCCAACGGATAATGGACCACCAGAACTTGGCCCGGAATGAGAGGTGGGCTTTTACTATAGGATCTGCGTGGTTTGTGACCCACTTCGGCTCAATAGTCTCCTCAAAAATCTAGCTAGCGATCCACCATAGAAGCTCCGTCCTAGCCCTAATGTCCTTTCCAATCACCGCTGTCCTTATTTTCTCAGTATGACTGTCGTACTCCTCGATGGACTGAAGGGCTGTATAAGTAGGCCCAAACTGCAGTCATCGGACCATCTCCTTCGAGATAATCAACTCTCCTCCCCCGGACTGTCACCACCCGTAGCCTCGGCTGCTCAATTGGTTTTTTGCTCTTTGGCAGCCCCCGGCGAAGTGTAGCAAGGTATGCAACATAGAACTCACAGACTATGTAAGGGGCATATTTGCCTAGCTACTGTGTGGTCCACCTAAGTCCGTGCTCATCCAATCCCGCATCTAGTCCGGGTACTCTGTCTAGTCCCGCAGTGTTCAACCTAGACTCCTCATGAAATTGACGGACCGACTTGCCATGCCCTTTATCCTCCAACTCCTGGTTGTATATTTCTCTCATTTTATGGACACAACATCTATGACCGACTGGGGGTTGGGACTAGAACTCCTTCTGCTGGGTCTGAGAGGTGCTTTCTGACTCAGCCTCGGAGCCGGAATGTGAGGACTTCATCTGTGGCAAGCTATTGTCTAACCCATTCCCGTTGCCCTATTGTTTCTCCTTTTCAGACTAGGAGGAACTACTCACTTCCATGGGCATCTGTGCGGCAAGTGCCCGAGTCTGAGGTCGATTGGCCTCCAGATCTAGCTTGACTCTATGGAATTCCACAGATCCCTCAGATTGCTCGGTGTCAGAGGATTCATCCTGCAACTTCTGTTGAAGAGCTTGAATAGCCCATTTGTCTTTTGGAGGCATTTTATATGCAACAACCTACAAAATATCATTCAAGTCCAAGATGTTTGATCTACTGAAATACTCAGCAAAGAAAAAGAAAACAAAAAGCCCTAACAAGTAATTATGCACTGATGCAACGGCAGATATGTAGGTACGAGTGCAGTTACGACACATAGGGTGACCTACGAGTCATATACTGGCCTCATAAATTAGTTGTGCCTTTAAAAATACTTTCTGTTCATAGTACGAGACACAATTACGACTCATAGGATAGCCTATGAGTCGTAGACCTAGTATCGTACCTAGTTCTAAAAACTTAGACAAGTTTTATGAGACCCTTACTATGAGTCGTACTAGGTACTATAAGTCGTATGTAGGTCTCATATGAGGAATATGAAGGAATTACAGGTGACTGATGCTTACTACGAGAGAATACTATGACTCGTATAAGAACTTACTAGTCGTAGGAGTGCCTCGTAATTTAGCACATAAGGCACTTGCAATGCCTACTTAATTCCCACTCAAGCAAAAATACATAACCAAATTTCAACTCATTCAAGCAAACAGGAGCAAAGCAAGTCTAAGTGACACATATTCAATTCCAAACTAACATTGGCAGTTCAAAACGACCATTATCCCTAAGAGTTGAAATTAATTCTACAATTTGTCAAGCACACCAAACATAAAATATGTTACAAACTAACACTTGAATACCGTACAACGCTCCAAAGGAGAGCAATCACTATTCACAATGATTCAATCAGACCCACATGTTCAAGCATAGGAAATTACCTCAATACTACCTAAATTTCAACTTCGACAACAATAATACAATCTAAACCAAAAATTCATCAATTTCATGCTCACAATCATCCATTCAAGAATCTCAACAAGATTCAGTTCACAACTCAATGTTTTTCAAGGCCTACAAACCCTAGATTACAAGTTTAGCTCAAAAATCAATGTATGGCATACTTAAGCATGATCAAACTAAATGTTTACTCATGTAGGGAACAAGATCATCAAAAAAGATCGAGAAATATAACCGAAGAGCTTACCAATTGGATTGAGAAGTGAACCAAAGGAAAGCGAGATGATTTTCCAAATTAGATCCTAGAAATTTGCACCCTTACAGGAATCTTTGCCGGAAAATGACGTGGGAAGTTGGGATTTTGGTCGGAAAAATAATGTGGATGAAGGGGAGGAGTTTTCCTCACTTTGTTTGGGTTTAGGATGCATTTGGGGGTCAATTTTTATTTTGACCCCCTTTTATATTAAACCGGGTCGGTGAATAAAAATCTGCAACAAGACCCCGACTATGAGTTGTAGGTTATCCTACGACTCGTAGGTCCTGGTCTCATACCAGACCAATCAATTGGTAGAAATTTAGGAATCATACCTGGGTACTACGAACCCCTCTTACGACTCGTAGGGGATTCAACGAATCATAAGGTTGGCTTGTAATGTATGTGCCAATTTCAGATACTTACTCTTTCCCTTACTAGGCATGATTATGAGTCATAGTGAAGACTACGAGTCATAGTGTAGACTACGACTCGTAGGCCTGCTCGTAGGAGCTGCTCCAAGTCCAATTTTTTTTCCAGATCTTCAGTTCTTTCCTTCTCACCTGCAAACCAAATCTCAAAGCACAAATATCCTCAAAATTATTACAATTGCATCATTGTCTCTAAATTTAAATCAAACTACTACTATTACCACTCTAAGTCTCAAACAAACAAATAATTAGCAAAATGCTTGGGTTGCCTCCAAGAAGTGCCTTGTTTAATATCGTGGCTCGACTCAGTCATTCATGAGTACTCAAACTTTCTTATAGGCTCCATCACTGCTTCTTCTACTTTTTCTTTTTTCATCTTGCACTACATCTAGTTGCTCGCAAGTTGCTCAATCCTATCACCCAGACATAACATCGATATAATTTGTTGTTTCACTTTGTAATTACATTTAAGGACGTCAACCTTTACCTCTCTGACGATGTCATCTTGCTTATTTACCTTGGTCAGAACTTGTTCAAGCAAATGTTCAATCTGGGTCAATTTATCAGTGTTACAATGCTGATGGGATAGCCTTGCCAATGTGCCACATTTTCATTTTTTTATTCACTAGAGTCTCCAGTAGGTGCACTAGTAATTGGTCTGGCTTGTCCTTGAAAGGGCTTGTAGACTTGGGCAACTGCGGATAGCTTGTACATAATCTCAATTATCTCATTAAACGGTCACCTTACAAATTTCCAACAATCTCCTCTGAACAATGCGTTAACCTATCCTTGTAGTTTTGAAGTTAGTGCACGATAGAAGCTAACTGCCAATTCATCATCAATTAGACCATAGTTCTGATTTGCTGCCAAACACTGCTTGTATCTCTCCCAAGCCACTACCAAAGGTTCTCCTGGCACTCTTTTAAAGTTACAGATGTTGTTCAGTAGCTTTTGCTTGTCGGATTCCTTGTAGAAGTTTCTGAGGAAGACTCTCTGTAGCTCCCCCCAGTTTGAGCAAACATCAGGTGGGAGGATTGACCACTATTCTGTAGCTTCATTTCGGAGAGTCATGGGGAAACACTTGAAGATCCATAGCCTCCCAAACAGGATGTCTTGTCCCAAGGACCTCCCTCAACATTTCATTAAAATTCTGTACGTGAATTTGGGGATCCTCGAACCTTTTCCCATGAAATAGGGCATGCCTCTATAAAGCTTCCAACAAATCGATTGCAATGTAAAGCTTCTGCTCAGTCACAATGCCAGCCAACCTGTTCCTAGAATTACTAACAAAAACAAATAGAAAAAGTAAAATACAAGAGACTCTAGAAATTAACACTAGAATTAACTAATAGTGAATTGAAGTCAAAATCTAGTCGCATTCCCCGGCAATAGCACCATGATTTTTTGATGATGGTCACGCTCCAATAAGAAAGTGTTCACTATCTGTACTTAACCTAACCGAGGTTAGGGTCGAATCTACAGGGAATACGGGGAATGACTATAAGATTTTACTACTAATCATTCCTAGTATCTATAACTACAATCTCTAGATGGGGGGTAGGTTTGATGTGATTCAAAGACAATATAAATTAACACTAATTTAAATCGAGAAAAAACACTCAATTTTGGGGACAACTTGGGAAATTGTGTTCCCCATGGCTCGTTGACTCAATTACCCTAAATAACATAACTATGATTGGTGAATTGTATGCAGGATGGTAACTTAGCTTCTTCCAGCTCTCTTGTGAAGGTAAAAGTTGAATTTCACCATGGAGCTTGGTCGGCCACCATGGCATGCCAACTAATCGTTACCTATTGTCCCAGTTAACCTCCCTTTGGACAGGTTTGGTCAATTAGATGGGAAAACATCAAACGAATCCTGTCATCCACTTCCCTTTTCTTATTCGTCACTACCTTGGTCGGGATCGTGATAGTAGGCAAGGTTTGGTGTTGGCCACCACCAGACAACATTAATCATGAAGGAAAATAAACAATACATGCAAAACCCCAATCATAGATATGCACAAAACCTAGGTCATCCCAAATCAATTACCATAGTTTCCCCAACCCCAAGTTGTGGACGTTTAGCTACTCATGGCTAAGATAAAACATACAAAATGCACATAATTGGCATAGTTGAGAGTTTCACCAATAACAATGAAGGAGATGGGCACCACAAGTTGCAAACTCACAAGCTTGATTGATCAACTATGCGTAAAATGCAAGATTTGTAATCCCCAAAATGAGTTACCCAAAGAGAACAATAATCTACTCTAAAAACTTAAGAAAAGCTTCAAAATGTAATGGAGAAATGTCTACTGTTCGAACTTCCTTTCAAAAACCTAACTTAAACTATTTATAGTATTTACAAAACAACCCTAGGAATTATGTAGAAAAGACAGCTGACATCTGATAAATTTCATAGTTACGACTCGTTGGTTGGCCTACGAGTCATAGTCGAGGTCTCGTATCAGGTTCTTGGCATCTTAGATTGAACTTGTACGATCCATAGGTATTAGTCATTACTTGAGCTATGAATTGTATGTTGGTCTCGTAGTCTTGGTCTTCAATTTTTAGTCTAACAATTTGGTTCTCTGATTCTTGCTACGAATCTATCTATACGAGTCATAATGTGTATTACGACTCATAGGCTGGGATCGTATGGGTGACCTTCTCTTGGCAGATTTCTGATTTTTGGTCTCTGATTCCTACTATGACACAACATACAACTCGTAGCGTGAGCAACGACTCATAGGATATGCTACGAGTTGTAGGAGGGCTCGTACGACCTATGCTTCAGCAAAATCTACAACTTTCTTTTAAAATCATGCCAACCTAACTTTTCTGCAAGATTAACCCAAAAACACATCAAAACACTAAAAAGTCGCTTTAAGAACTCACAATTCCCTTGTTTTAGGCACCAAATGTGCTGTAATTTGACAGCACATCACCGATCTATGACTTATATTATCCTCTCGTAGTCTATATCTGCAGTACGTGGTCCAACATTGGAGAACACTGGAAATGTCTATGAAACCTTCCAATACGACTCATAGAATAGCCTACGACTCATAATGGGGTTTCATGTGGATGAACTTCAGTTTCTGGTTCAAGACTGGATATCACCACGAGACCACCTTTACGACTCGTAGACCGAGCTACGACTATTAGAGGGTCTCGTATGTCTTCAAAAGCTAGCAAAACCTACAACTTTTCTCAAAATTGTGTCAACCTGATTTTCCTATAAAAATAAACACAAAAACTCATATAAATTATAAAAGTCGCATTGGGAACAAACAAAATCTCAAGTTTTAGGCATCAAATGTGCTATATTTTAACAGCACATCAATTAGGGGAGGAAGCCTTATCTTTACATCTAGTGCACGACGTAGATCATGAAGAAGTGAAATATTTCCTAAAATGCCTCATAGCCTTCTCTTCATAGTTGCTGCGCACTTCACAACCATGAATAAGACTCTAATCGACACGGTATGTTGGATCTGAGGACCATTAACAACCTAGTGCTCTGATACCAAACTTGTCACGGCCAAAGCCTAGGACTTAGATGTGACACGATGAATGGGGAACCCGAAGGGACCCCATACAAGCCTCTTAGTATATCAGTCATACATCCTTAGTTGCGGAAGCAAAATAAATATCAACAAGTGACATTAATAAAAAGGGAGCAGGACTAAGAGAAGTTTTTTCGTACCAACATAAACGTAATAAGAGTCAAGCTCAATACATAAAATACCATATAATCCAATAACACTTCTACATAGAATGGAACGAGGGCCAAGATACTTCCCAGGCTTACCCTCAAGTAATAAGTATCCAAAAGGTAGTACAAGTCTCAACATAACATGAAAGGAAAATAGATAATGACCTTCGAGTTGAGGACTCACCAAAAGCTTTCTTCAAATAAATCGAACTAGCCATGTGGAGGAGGATGATCAATAGGAGCTCTAGTCCCTACATGGTGATATCATGTTGGCATAGAATATGTGTTAGTACTTAGAATGTACTAAGTATGCGGGATGCAATGCAACAAGGACATAAGCCATAATAATCGAAATGCATAATCATAGACAATGGATATAATCTTAATGTGGAATGTATGATCAAAGCATACATTCAACTTATATAATATAATATATATATATATATGTGGGAGGAGACCTTAACCAATATATAAGACCAAGTGAGCTACTACTTGGAATCCCCATGCATGACACCTCACCAGAGAAGGTGTGGTCTGCTTGCCAAGGTAAATCATACTTGATCCCACTTTGTGGGTTGATGATGTTCATGCTCCAATAAGAAAGCAGTCGCTGTCAGCAATTAACCTAAGTAGAGGTTAGGGTCGAATGCACAGAGAATACAGGGCTTGACTATAGGGATCCACTCCCAATCATTTCAAGCATCGATTACTAAAATCTCTAGATGGGGGGGGGGGGTTTGTGATTTAAGGCAAAAACTAAAAATAAACACTATACTAACTATGCGAGAAGACACTCAAATTTAGGGACAACTTGGGAATTGTGTTCCTCATGATTCGTTGACTCGATTACCCTAGATAACATAACTCTAATTGGGAATTCGCATGCAGGTCGATAATTTGGGTTCTTCCAGACCTCTTGTGAAGGTAAAGGTCAAATTTCACCATGGTGCATGGTCAGCAACCATGGTGTGCCAACTAACTATTACCCATTGTCCCAGTCAACCTCCCCTTGTTTAAGTTTGGTTGATTAGATGAGAACACATCAACTGAATCTTTTCATTTATTTCTCTTTTCCAATTTGTCACTACCTTGGTAGGGATCGTGATAGTAGGGGGGTTTGGTGTTGGCTACCACCAAACATCAATCAAAATGAAAGGAAACAAACAATAAATGCAAAAAACCCAATCAAAGAAATGCACAAAGTCTAAGTTATTTCAAGTCAACTACTCATGGTTCCCATAACCCCAAGTTGTGGGTGCTTAGTTACTTATGGCTAAGGCAAAATCAACAATAATGCAAATAGAAGACATATTTGAGAATTTATCCAAAACAAATAAAGAACAAGAGACCACAAGTTGCAAAACACAAACTTGGATTAATGGAGAAATGAGTATAATGTGATTTTGCAATCCCTAAAAGTGGCTCTTCAAAGTAAAAACTGAAATCTACACTAAAACCCAGAAATATTCTAGAGAGAATATTTAATGTGAATCATACAATATTCAAGTCTCACTTCTTTCTTCTCTCTCTCTAAAACCCTAACATTAAGTATTTATACTATTTATAATTTAACCCTGGAAATTAAATAGAAAAGATAGCTACTAGCAGGTACATCACACAGGTACGACTTGTAGGGTGACGTACGAGTTGTAATTGGGATTTTGTGGTAGGCACTTTGCATTTTGGACTTGATTGTTATGACCCACTGGTATGAGTTCTTTCTTGGGCTACGACTTGTATGCTCCTCTCGTAGTCTAGCCTTCAGTTCTTGGTCCAAGCTCTTAGCTCTCTATTTCTTGCTAGGAACACACCTATACGAGTCGTAGCGAGACCTATGACTCGTAGAGTGGCCTCGTAGGGCTGACCTCTACTTAGCACATTTCTAATTTTTGCTCATTGTTTCTTGCTATAAAATCACTTTACGACTCGTAGGAAGGCTCATTTGTCCTGCACTTCAGTAAAATCTGAAATTTTCTCCCAATATCCTGCCATCCTATCTTTTCTGCAATAACAACATAAAAACACATAAAAACCATAAAATGTCGCATTAAGAACTTGCAAAATCTTTTGTTTTAGGTACCAAATGTGCTGTATCTCGATAGCACATCAACACACTAAACTTTGACCTGTTGCTTGTCCTCAAGCTAGCATAGGCATAATGAAGTCAATCTCAGTAATACAAAACATCTCAATATCCAAGAACACATCTACTAGTAGATGGGGCAGGGGCCAACACATCTCCCAAACTCTCCTCATAGATAAGTGTCCAAAATATAAGATAAAGTCTTAAGATAGGTATGAAAGTGAATAGACATTATCCCCGGATGTGAAGACTCACCAACAACTAACTTCAATGATTCGGCTAGCGACATAGAGGAAGATGATCAATAGGAGCTCCGGTTCCTACATGATAATATCATGTAGGCATAAAGCATGTATTAGTACTTGGAATGTATTAAGTAAGTGGGGTGCAATGCAACAAAAGATATAAGCTACATTAATCAAGACACATGATTATAACCAATGGGTATAAGCTCAATATGAAATATATGCTCAATGCCTTATCACAAACATGCATGAAAATGGCCAAAAAGCCACCCACTCACCTTACGGTATAACCTTTTCGGAGAGTATTACTAATGTTCTCACCTTATGGCATAGCATTTTTGGTAGGTAGTATAATATGTACCTCACCTTACGATACAATATTTTTGGGAGGAATTAAGAGAGGTCCTTACCTTACGATATACTCTTTTCGATAGGAGAAATGTTCTCACCTTGCGATACAATCTTTTCGGTAAGAGTGATGTCCTTACCTTATGATATAATATTTTTGATAAGAGAGATGTCCTTACCTTACGATATAATCTTTTCAGCAGGAGAGATGTCTTACCTTATGATACAATCTTATCGATAGGAGTTATGAATTAGTCTACCTTGCCGCATGGCCTGCTCGGTAGGTAATATAAGAATAGCTCATCAAACCACCACATCAAAGTATCAAGAAGAGGCTTCACATTAGTCATATACTTGCAACATTCTTACGAGCTCATAGCATGCTTAATGGCCTTTCACAATATACTATGTTCATAATTCTCATGCCTCACAATAATACTTTCATCAACATAGACGCTTGTCAAATACTTTAGTCAAGACATGGTGGGTAATGAACAAATAAGCTTGAAATCATGCAATTTAAGAATATAAAACAAGAAAGGGGTAAAAATCAATTTGTTTGAAATACATCCTAATCAATCTACCAACATAGTAGTAAAACCCTCACTATTTGGTATCATGAAATTCATCTAAAAGGTTCACCAATGTTCATAGTCTCATAATTCACATCATGTGTAGCCTCAACAATCATAAATCAACTCATGTAAATTAGCTTTGATAGACATTTATGCATACTTAATCAATACTTGAAGAATCCATCTCCAATCATACATATAATGCATAATAAAGTTTACCCATAGTGTATTCAACATTAGAATCATGAAAATTGATAAAGAGGATAGGTTTAGCTTCATGGCTGAAAGGAACCCATGAATGAGACCCACATACCTTAAACCTTGAATTTCTTGAAATTGGATTGAGGAATGCTTGAAGCTTAGAGTGGGTTCTTGAAATCCAAAGCTTGTTCTTGAGATTCTTGAAATTAAATAGAGGATTGGGTGATGATTTCAGAGGGTTTTGAGAGATTTCATGAAGCTTCTTGAGTTGACAAATGGCTAAGGATGAATGTTTTCACGTTTACATGGGTATTGGATTATTACCCAGATGCCCTTGAATGAAATAGGGAAAATGAGGGAAAAATTGTACTGAGCCTCATTAGAGACGCAATGCTGCTCCATCGCGGATCGACACTATTTTAGCTCCCCGTTGTGAAAATTATTTTTCTTTACGGGGCTGCTAAAAATCGAGGGCTATTCTTTTCCTATACAATTTTACCCCCTAAAAAAGAATATAAAGTCAGATTTTTGAAATCATGCACAATGTTTGATATATTCGAAAAATATGCTTATAGGGCATTTTGAAATACATTAGGGGTGTTACAATGTTGTTCTCCTGCAGACTCACGACTTCCTACTTCAGATTTAGAAGCTCCCTCACTTTAGCCTTCCTCAACTCTATAGGAAAATATTGTCCCAGAAAGGCCTCCTCGAATACTGCCCAACTTAAAGCTGGCGCCCCTCTTGCTCTATCTCCTTTCCACTGATCAAACCAAAGTTTTACTACTCCTTTGAGCTAGTAGGCAGCCAACTCAACCTGCTCAACATCACATGTATGCATAACTTGAATACTTTCTATAGTTCCTCAATGAAGTTCTCGAGATCCTCCTTCACATTACACACCCATGAACTCAGGTGGGTTCATCCTTAGAAATTCACGAACCCTAATGGTATATGAGCCATCATTCCTTCTATCTCCCTATCAACCTCCCTGTCATTCATGTCGTCTCCCTATCAACCACTCTATGTAGTGACTGTCTGTGCCAAAGCCTGGATGGCTTGGTGGAGCTCAGCATTAGAGATGTCTGCTTGTGGTGGCTGCTCGGTAGGCATAGCTGGGCCTCTAGGTTCCTCAAGAATTTGCTTAGGTTGGTTTGCATTATGCCTGGTTGGGCGCCCTCTACCTCTTCCTTGTCAAATGGCTCTACGTGGAGGCATGATCTAAAAAACAAGGCGTGAACACAAGAATTAGAAAGGACTTAACAAAAGTAACTCTGAAGCACGAAGGGGAATGAAAATTGATAGTGATACTTCTTAATGCCCCGCAACATTCCTATTATGGATGTGGTGCAGTTCAGACCAATAATACGGATTATACTAGACATGGTTCCATAGACTCACTAGGACTCTTGAAATCTATGCTCTGATACCAAGTTTTTCATGCTTCGAGTTCACACCCTAGGCGTGGTCGGCACCCATAACCTTTTTTGGTCCCAAGGGAACCACTTGTCTGGCTACTTTACTCAGCAGAAGACTTAAATGATAAATATAAGGCTCAAATAATATAAACTAAAGATACTGAAATATTTGAATAAATTGAATAGTAGAAGTGTCTCAATAATAACAGAAAACAAGAACTGAAACACATGTCATATTGTCCATGGAACCTCTAACTAGAATAATCTAAAAAAACTACAAGGACATGCCTATGATAGCCACAACTAAAAAGGATTACTAAAAAGAAAATATAGATGATGACTTTAAAGCCTCTGACTGAAAAGAGGCCTCACCAATAGATGGACGGATAGTTGGTCCTCAATGGAGTATCTATTGAAGAACTCTGTCACCTGCGTCTCCATCATAAAATGATACAGGTTCAAAGGACGTCAGTATATGAAATGTATGGTATATAAAATAGCTAAAATAGGAACTCACGATAAAGCACTATACTCAAAGTGATTAAAGCATGTCTCAAAACAAATTAGCATAAGTAATAAATGCAGTACATACTGAAAATAGGAAATATGCTAAAAGTGTATTTGTAGAAACTAGTTTGCTTTAACTTGGGGAGTTTCTCTAACCGATAACCACCACTATGAATTTCGTGATGATATAATGTTTTGCCCACGCTGCCGGAGCTGTCCCATACTTTGCCAGGGTAAGGAATGAAAACTAGGGGAGTGGATCCATCAAAAGCAGGCCATCTCAGTTGTAATGAGGAGTTGTAATTTTGGTACAATCCTATCCTACACTGGCTACATAGTTTATGAGTTTAAGTTGTTATTACTCTCACTCATATCGGTGCTCAATACTACTCCCAAAATAACTTTTTATAGTGCTCATACTTAAAAGAGTATTCTTGCTCAACATATTACTTTCTTCTCTTTGGGACTTAGTCCAACTTTAGCTTTTCTTAAACTTTTCTTAACGCATCTATTATTCTCTTTGACTGAATTTGTATCAGTATAATGGTTCTCAAAACATAACTTTATTACTTCAGCTATCTTGTAAAAATATACGCTTAAAGTACTTCTTAAATTCAACTCAAAACTGTGAATAGCTTTTCATGAAATAGCTATAAGGTTCTCATAAGTACAACCATAACTGTAAATCTTGTCTCAATATCTTAATTTAGTATTGAAATCAGTAAGAGTCTTGAGTTTTTTAAGAATAATGTATGAACAAGTATTTTGATGAAATCAACTGGTAGTGGAGAAAAACTGATCTCAACCCATAAGCTTGAATCTTGGGTAGAGATTTGTAGTCAAAGATACTAAAACATATGTAGGATAACTTTTGGAGGGTCTCACATACCTGGGGTGTTAGCTTTTTGAAAGAATTGAAGAAGATTCTTAAAAGCCCTAGTTCTTACCCCTTTGAAACTACTTTCTGAGTTATTGGAGTATTTTGAAGTTAATGATATAAATACTCACGTTTTAGGAGTTTAATTAGGTGAACACTGACAAGTTTAGGCTTAAAGGGGTGAGAAAAGGTCCCTCTTAAAAATCACTGATCCGGTTGTCTTCGAGACTCTCTACGACTTGTAGAAGCTTCTATGACCCGTATGGAACCTTTCGTAAATGTTTGTGCAAATTTTGGGGTCTCTGGAATTCTCCACGAGCCTCATTTTACAACCCGTAGAGGGTTCTATGACCCGTAGATGGGTCCGTAAAGTCTGTGGCTAAAAATTGAAGTTTTTTTAACTTTTTACACAAGATAACAATATAGGTCATACTCCGATTTACAACCCATGAAGAGGTCTCTATTGCACCTCTGCACTGGCAGTCTTGAGTAAAACAGGCATAACTTTTGACTCCGAACTCCAAATGAGGTGAAACCAATTGCGTTGGAAAGCTAATTCAAAAGACTTTCATTTGGTATTCATGGGACTTATAATTATTTATGTGCTAAGAGTCATGGGCATTTAAAGTTGACCCTTGCATAATCTAAGACTAAAAACTCATTTTACAAGAGAGTTTTCAACTCGACTAAGTTGTAGAGATCTCTTGTGACCCTAATACACTTCCCACATATAATTATGAGGCTTGAAACATAGGTACTCATGAGAATAGAGTTATGGGGTGTCACAACTGACCAACCAATGTGAGTATGCCGTTGTATCCAAGTGAATAGGAAGTTTTAACAGTCCCCAAGAAACAAATTGAAAACGTTTTTAAATTATTCAGCATCGACGACGACTACGACGACGACGACGACTATGACGGCTATATAATTTATGAGTTCAAGTAATTTATTCTACCCTCACCCGTATCGATGCTGAATACTACTTCCAAAATATTCTTATGTAGCTCATAACTTTTAAAGAATGAATTCTTGAAATCTTACATTTCGAAAACTTAGCCCAACTTTAACTTTTCTTAAACTTTTCTCAACTAAATTCTTTGACTTAACTGAAGACTAGGATCAACACAATGACCCAAAATAAATCAGATTTTTCTTGACTAATATGCAGAAAATAACTAGCCCTTCTTGAACTTAGCTCAAAGATTCTCAAACTAGTCTTTCTTTTCTTGAAGTATTATTAAGATTTTCAAGAAACTTCAATAATCATAAATCTTGTGCAAAAATGGATATAACTTGATAACAATACTTTGATCACGTAGTATAGAAGTCAAGAATTATAATATTCATCAAGACTCTATGTGTATCATGAAAATTAACATGCTTTTGCACAAGTTAGGGGAACTTAATCTCTCTAGTTCTTGAAAGTTCATGAGTGAAATAACTTCTATCTCTGAAAATATACTCAAAATAGTAGGTTTAAGGTGGTCTTACATACCTTGGAATGAGTTCTTGAGGAATTGAAAGGAAAATCGTGAATGCCCTAGTTGTTCTTGGTCCTGCGGTTGATGTTCTGGGGAAGGATTTCTTGTTTTTACGTAAGAAGGTGAAGAAAAGATACATTTTTTGAATTTTAATCGTATTAAAACTAACTTAGTGTAGGACAGGGGATGTGAGAAAAGTGGGAATCACCCCTCCCCTTTAAAAATGAAATGTGCCTCATTCCTGCACTAGTGCACAACGCGCACTAGTGCTTTTTCGCACTTTTTTGCGAATTTCGCACTTTTCATAAATTTTTGAAAAGTTCCTAAGTATGGTTCCACGTTCATTCTGCGTCGCAGAAGGGGCGCGGAAACCCACTGTTTTAAGCTCACTTGGATAAAAATAATTCACATTTTTTTCGAATTTTTATCGAGTTGAGACCATCTTCCTACTCAGTTTTTTGCACTGATTACAAATCCGATTTATATCGAGTTGAGACCATCCTCCTACTCAGTTTTTTGCACTGATTGCAAATTCGATCTCAGATTTGCAAATGGAGCAAGGGAAGAAACATTACGCGTAAGGTCAATTCTAGGAGTATTTTCGTCCTTTCATGAGGTGTTACAATATCATCCCCTTGGGATAATTAGTCCTCAAATGATAATGATACGGACTAGGCTAGCTTAACCACAAGATTCTCTAACATAGTAAATGTAAATCTTCAAGGTGAAATATGAAAGATTACCTTCAAGATCCTCACTTATGACATGTATGGATACTTGGCCTTCATGTCTGCTTCTGCTTCCCATGTAGCTTCCTCCACGAATTAGTTTCTCCATAACACTTGGACTGGAGCTATCTCATTCGTACTCAACTTGCGAATTTGTTATTCTAATATTTGCACCGAAATCTCTTCATAAAAGAAGTTGTCCTTAATCCCAACGCTTTCAACCGGGACAACTAGAGAGGGATCTCCCAAGCACTTCTTAAGCATGGAAATATGAAACACCAAATGTATAACACTTAACTCTCCTAATAACTCTAACTCGTAACCAACGCTACTCGCTCTTCTCAAAATCTGATATGGCCTATTACATCGTAGGCTGAGTTTTCCCTTCTTCCCGAATCTCATAACTTCCTTAATTGGAGATACCTTCAAGTATAGCCAATCGCCTACCTTAAACTCCAAGTCTCTCCTTATAACAGCTGTGTATGACTTTTGTCTGCTCTGAGTTGTCGTGAGCCTCTCCTAGATGACCTTCACTTTTTTAATAGCCTGATGGACTAGATTAGGTCCCATCAACCCTGCCACACCAACTTTAAACCACCCTATGGGTGATCTACACCTTCTCACATAAAGAATCTCACATGGTGCCATCTGTATGCTGGCCTAAAAACTATTATTATAAGAGAACTCAATCAAAGGTAAATGATCATCCCAATTACCTTTAAAGTCTATCATGCCATCTCTCAACATATCTTCCAAGGTCAGTATAGTTCGTTCTGCTTGCCCGTCTGTCTGCGGATGTAAAGTTGTGCTAAGAGTCACCTTTGTACCAAGCCCTTTGTGAAAGGACTTCCAAAACTGTGCTGTAAACTGAGCTCCTCTTTATGAAATAATGGATATAGGGACCCCGTGCAACCTAACAATCTCCTTAAGGTAAAGTCTGCTATAATCCTCAGTTGTATTAGTCATCTTGACAGCTAGGATGTGTGCTGACTTGGTCATTCTATCTACTATGAGCTATAGCAAATCACGCTGTCTACGGGATTGAGGTAAGCCTATTATGAAGTCTATGTTAATTATCTCCCATTTTCATTTTGGAATCTCTATGTTCTGGGCTACACCACAAGGCCTTTATTGCTCAACCTTAACTTGCTGGCAGTTTAGGCATCTAGACACGAACCCTGCAATGTCCTCTTCATACCACCCCATAAATAGACTTCTCGCAAGTCCCTATACATCTTTGTTGCACCAGAGTGGATAGAGTATCTAGCATTATGAGCCTCAACCAAGATCCGCTCTCTAAAACTGTCAACATTTGGCACACATAACCTGCCTTGGTATCTCAGGACACCATCTCCCCTTTTTTAGAACACTAATACTTTCTGTTTCTGAACATCTTCCTTCAACTGGAGGAGAATGGGATCTCTGTCTTGCTTTTCTTTCACCTCTACCACCAAAGATGACTCTGACCCATTTCTGACAATGGCTCCACCTTCATTAGAATCTTCAATTTGCACCCCCAAATGGGCTAGTCTTTGAATCTCCTTAGCTAACTCTTTCTTTCTATCCTCAACATGGGTTGTGTTCCCCATGGTCACCCTGCTAAGAGCATCAATAACCACATTAGCTTTACCTGGATGATAGAGGATACCCATATCATAGTCTTTCAACAGCTCCAACCACCTTCTCTGTCTCAAATTAAGCTCCTACTGGCCAAACAGATACTGCAAACTCTTGTGGTCTGTGAATACATCCACGTGCCCACCATATAGATAGTGTCTCCAGATCTTCAAAGAAAATACCACCGCAGCTCAAGATCATGAGTTGGGTAATTTTTTCATGAATCTTAAGTTGTCTAGAGGCATATGCTATCACCTTGCCTCTTTGCATTAATACACAATCCAAGCCAACTCTGGAAGCATCACGATAGACCACGAAATCATCAACTCCATCTAGTAGGGATAAGACTGGGGTTGTGGTCAACCTAGTCTTCAACTCTTGTACACTTCTCACAAGCTTCTGACTATTCGAACTTAGCCTTCTTCTGAGTCAGCTTGGTTAAGGGAACTGAAATAGAAGAAAACCCTTCTATAAACTATCTATAGTACCCTGCCAAGCCCAAAAACTCCTTATCTCTATGGGAGTTGTGGGCCTTGGCTAATTCTTTACTGCCTCAATCTTTTAATAATCAACTTGGATATCCTCACCAGACACAATGTGCCCCAGAAATACCACAGACTCCAACCAGAACTCATACTTACAAAATTTAGCATATAGCTGGATGATCCTTAAGGGTCTGAAGGATAACTCTAAGATGGTCTGCATGCTCCTCCTTACTACTGGAATAGATCAGGATACCTTCTATGAACACAATAATGAACATACCTAGGTACGGCCTCAACACCCTATTCATAAGATCCATGAAGGTTGCTGGTGCATTTGTCAACCCAAAGGACATGACCAAGAACTCATAATGGCCATATCTGGTTCTGAAAGCTATCTTAGGAATGTCTTTCTCTCTAACTTTAAGCTGATGATACCCAGATCTAAGATCTATCTTGGAAAAATAGGTAGCACCCTGAAGTTGGTTGAATAAGTCATCGATTCTTGGGAGAGGATATTTGTTCTTAATGGTGATCTTGTTTAACTGACGGTAATCTATGCACATTAGAAGAGAACTGTCCTTTTTACGCACGAAGTGAACTGGAGCACCCAAAGGTGAGATGCTTGGTCTAATGAATCCCCTATCTAAAAGATCTTTCATCTGTAACTTTAACTCTTTTAGCTCCAAAGGAGCCATATGGTATGGAGGAATAGATATGGGCTGAGTATCTGGAAGAGTGTTTATCCCAAAGTCTATCTCTCTATTAAGAGGGACTCCAAGAAGATCCTCAGGAAAGACTTCTAGGAACTCATTCACAATGGGAATAGACTGAAGAGCTGGTGCCTCGGCACGAGAATCCTGAACTCTGACTAGGTGATATATACATCCCTTGGAGATTAACTTCCTAGCTTTGAGATATGATACAAAATGACTTTTAGTAAGGACTGAGCTACCCCTCCACTCTAGGACTGGTTCGTTAGGAAACTAAATTTGACTACTCTAGTTCTGCAACCTATGGAGGCATATCCAGCATGAAGCCAATCCATGCCTAGGATGACATCAAACTCTACCATATCTAACTCCACCAAATCAGCTACAATAGTCTTATGATAAATGGAGATTGGACAACCCCTATAGATTCTTTGGGCTAAGATAGACTCTCCAGTAGGAGTAGAAACATTGAAAGGCTCATGAAGACATTCTGGATTAACCCCAAACTTCACAGCTACATATGGGGTTACAAATGACAATATGGCTCCTGGGTCTAACAAAGCATAGATATCATGAGTAAAGATTTTGAGCATACCCGTAACCACATCTGGTGAGTTTTCCTGCTCCTGTCTGGTGCCCATGGCATACAAGCAGTTGTTTCCCTCGCTTGTCCCAGCTGTAGTACCCTTGTGAGGTGGCTTACCCTGTGGTGATGAAGAGACTATCTCTGACCTGTGTCTCTTATATTCTGCTTCCCCATAGGACAATCCTTCAAGAAATGCCCTACCTGACCATATTTGAAACAACCATTTGTGCCTATAAGGCAATCTCTGGGATGCGATCTACCACACTTATCATAAGTAGGATAGCAGTTTGATCCTGGAGCTACGCTACCTTGTGACTGGCTACCTAGAAACCTATGATGTTGTGATCTCTGCTTATTTCTGACCCTCAGTGCTGGTGCACTAGCAGATGAAGGTGCTGGTACGGCTGCCTTAGGATGGAAAAATGAGTGACCTCCACCTCCAGCCCATCTCTTACCTGACTCCTGACCTGATGTCTTGGCCCTCTTACTCCTCCCTATCCTGCATCTTCTCCTCCTCTACCTGCTACACATACGTGATCAAACGGGCTACATCTATGTCTCCAATCAACATCGCATTCCCTCCCTCTCTCTTAGTCATTCGAGAGAGCCCGGACATGAAGAGATCCATCCTAGTACTCATATATGCCACCATAGATGGAGCGTAATGGGACAACTGAGTAAACTTGAGGTTGTACACCTATACACTCATATTCTCCTGCTTCAAGTTTAGAAATTCTCTCACCTTTAGCCTGCCTCATCTCTCTGGGAAAGTACTGTCCTAAGAAGGCCTCCTCAAATACTGCCCAAGTAATTGCTGGCGTCCCCTCTACCTTGCTCCTCTTCCACTGATCGAACCAAAGTCTAGCTACCCCCTTGAACTGGTAGGCAGCCAACTTAACCCGATCAACATCAACTATACACATCACCTGAAACACCTTCTGGAGCTCCTCAATAAAGTTCTCAGGGTCCTCTTTCACATCAAACCCCGTGAACTCTGGTGGTTTCATTCTTATAAACTCCCTAACTCTGGCGGTATCTGCCCCATCATTCCTGCTATCTCCCTGGCAACCTCCCTAAGTAGTGACTACCTTAGCCAAAGTTTGAATGGCCTGGTGAAGCTCAACATTAGTAATGTCAGCTGGTTGTGGTTGCTCCATAGGCACAACTGGGCCTCAAGGTTCCTCTAGAATTCGGCCAGGCTAGTTTGCGTTCCTTTTGGCTGGGTGTCCTCTGTGCGTAACTGTTCTGTTAGCTTTGCGACGAGGCATGATCTAATAAACACAGCGTGAATGCACGAGTTAGAAAGGACTTCATAGAGATATACTCTGAAGCACGAGACAAGGAATAACAAGTAATGATGACACTTCCTAATGTCCCGTAGACTCCTATTATAGATGTAGCAAACTTTACACCCATAATATGAACTCTACTAGACACGGTTCTAGACTCCCCAGAACTCTTGAACTCTGTGCTCTAATACCAAGTTTGTCAAGCCCCGAGCCTACATCATGGATGTGGCCAACACTCAGAAACCTTTCCTGGTCCCAAGAGAACCACTTGGCATGGCTGCTTACTCAGCAGAAGACTCATAATAGTGGAAAGGCTTAATAAATGAACATACTACTTTAGAAATTGTCTGCATAAGCTTAATAAAAACTCATAAGAAATATCTGAATGAACTAGAAACTGAAATACTAACACGTGGTCTATGGAACCTCTACTAAAAACTATCTGAAAGGGCTACTAAGACAAGCCCCAAGTAGTCAGAACTGAAAGTAAATACTGAAATGAAATAGCATGGATATAAGAGCCTCAGACTGAGAAGAGGCCTCATAATAACTGATAGTAGTCGAGTTCTCAACGAAGTGGCTGCTGAGGAACTCTGTCACCGACATCTGCATCATAAAATCATACAGGTCCTAAAGACATCAGTACGTTGAATATATGGTATGTAAGATGGCCAAAACATTTAATAGGGATATCACAAAGGTCATAAGCATAATACATAAGGGAAATAATAATGATCATAAGAATTGCATGCTGAAAATAACTTGCTGAAACTGACAAGTAAAACTTAGTTTCTTAACTTGCAGAGTTTCTCTAACCGACAACCACCACTATGAGCTTCGTAGTAATATAGCATCTTGCCCACGCTGCCAGAGCCATCCCGTACTTTTCCATGGTAGGGGACAAAATAACTAGGGGAGTAGATCCATCCCAAATATGGGTAATATCAGTCGCTAAAGAGGAAGGTACCGTAGTACAATCCTATCCTATGCTAGCTACATAGTTTATGCGTTCAAGTAATTTATTCTACTCTCACCTATATCAGTGCTCAGTACTACTCCCGAAATATTTTTATATAGCCCATAACTTTTAAAGAATGAATTTTTGGAATCTTATCTTTCAGAAGCTTAGCCCAACTTTAATTTTTCTTAAACTTTTCTCAACTAAATTCTTTGACTTAATTGAAGACTAGGATCAACTCAGTGACCCAAAATAAATCAGATTTTCCTTGACTAATATGCAGAAAATAACTCTTAAAAATGCCTTCTTGAACTTAACTTAAAGATTCTCAAACTAGTCTTTCTTTTCTTGAAGTATTATCAAGATTTTCAAGAAACTTTAATAATCATAAATCTTGTGCACAAATGGATATAACTTGGTAATAATACTTTGATCACGTTGTTATGCCGAAAATGACCGACTTTAATAAAAATTCAAAATTTATTCGAAAATCGAGAATCAATCTAAACTCAATTAACTTAAGCAAAACTAATTCTTGAGATTCGGAATGACACAGAGTCGCCACCTAATTTTACGGATAATTAGGAAACCATAAAAATATTTCAAAAGATCCA